>JARYZH020002900.1:0-13140 GCA_030021035.2 Notholithocarpus densiflorus
ACAAATCTCTAGCTTTGAGCTTATTAGAGATTTGTTGTCCTTCAAGTTCTTCAAGCCCTTTGAATGTTCTTCAAGTTCTTCAAAGATTCTTGAGACAGAATTTCTCCAGAGCTTGGGCTTCTTGAAAACTTGGTGTTGAAAATGAGAGGGGATGTCCTCTATTTATAGTGATTTCAGAGGATAAGCTCCACTATGAATTGATATGCTTGAAAGTATGTAGAAGACTTTTGATTGGCCCAAATTTTTCTTAGAGATAATTATCTCTATTTATCTATTTTGATAAATATCATATTTTGATAAAGATAATAATCAACAAAGATAAATAATTATCTCTATTTAATTTGTCTATTTTAATAAAGATAATTATCTATCAATTTTGAATAGAAAATTTATCTTTATTTTATTTATTTATTTATTTTAATAAAGATAATTACCCATAAATTTTGAATAGGAAATATATCTTTATTTTGTGGGCCAAATGACACGTGGCAAATTTTGATATGCCAATGTGATGCCAATTTGGATGACACATGTCATCATCTAATTCAATTTTTAAGAAGAACAAATTATCTTTAATAAATTTTAAAGAATAAATTATACATTAATCTAAATTCATCAAAGCAATCAAAGTAGACAACAGTGGAACAAATAATTATTCTCTCTCTATCTCTCTATTATTTATTCAATTTTTCTCCTAAAGATAATTAAATTGTAAATTGTTCTTTTTAGTTTTAATCTCAAGCCAAATTTTTTCTAACTAATAATCCAAAAGGTGGATCAAGATGATTATAACTCTTTTTATTTTTTATACGAAATTAAATTTTTTTTATTGATTGTATTTGTCAGTTCATATTGTTCCTATAATATTTTCTAATGTGAAATATTTTTAAATAAGAAGATTATTTGAATGACTAATTTGTTAACAATTGTTAACCTTTGTTATCATTATTCACATAGTGTTTTAACAATTGTTAACATCATATGAATTTTTGTATAATTATATAAGCATATAATCTTCTTATTTTCAACCATAGTTTTCTCCTTAAGAAAATTAGATTTTATTTTCCAATTAATTTTTATTTTTTCTTATTTTTAATTACTTAATTGTAGCATTTATTTTTGCTACGTTTTACATATATTTTAGAAAAGATAATTTTTTTTACATAAATAATTACGGTTTTAAGGTATTGGTTAAGCTGTTGTGGGCCCTGGTGGTTGGCAATTGAGTTCTTTATTAGATTCGGTAAAATTTAGTTACAATTTCATAAGTGTGGTATATTGAAATTTTCAATCAAATTAAAACATATAATTAAGTTGAAATGAATTCTTTTGAAATTCATGTTTTATTGGTCAATATATTATATATTGCAAATTTTTTTTTTTTGAATGCATATTGCAATTTATTAGTCTTTATATATTGTTGGATTTTGTTCTAACCTTACATATATATATTGATGCATTTTGAGTGTGAGGGATGAATATGGGCCAGTGGTTTTAACAATACGGATCCAACATCATTTTTGTATTAAGGCAGATACGCTACACGGGACTGTGTATGGGGAGGTGATTGTGGTTAAATATTGGTTTGATATTGGTTAATTATCTTGGTATTTCCAAAAATAAAAAAATAAAGATAATCATCAAGATATCTAATAACAGTGTAACTTAAGTCTAGCATCTGATAAAATAAAATAAAATCTAGCAAATATATACGCCACACACAGATTCAGGACTTAAAAAATATATATCTTCTAAAAAAAAGGAATTTAAAAAATAAAATCAGCAAAAAAAAATATACCACACGTTATTTTTTACGATAAACATCAAAACATATACCACACATTATGAGTACGGAGTAACTATTAAGACAGAGTATCAATAGGCACATTCTGATATCTGTTGGGGAGAGAGAGAGATTGATATACCACTCAGTGGTTGGAGTCGGAAAAAACGCTGCCCTTTTTAATATCAGGATTGTCTAGAAACTAGAATGGATGCGAAAGTTGAGAGGTTGAAGCAAGTTGCTCAAAGTGGAGATATTGATGCCTTTTACACCTTAATTCGAGAGGATGTTCAACTTTTGGAGCACATTGACGAGCTATCATTTGCTGATACTCCTTTACACATAGCTGCATTTGCTGGGCAAATCCCATTTGCTGTGGAGACGATGCGATTAAAGCCTTCATTTGCTTGGAAACTAGATCCAAACGGGTTTAGTCCCATTCACCTTGCTCTACAAAATGGGCATATTGAGCTGGTGCGTCGGCTTCTACAACTTGATGGGGACCTTGTTCGTGTCAAAGGAAGGGAGTGGCTCACTCCTTTGCATTACGTAGTAGAAAGTGGTGAGCACCTTAATTTATTGGACGAATTTCTATTACTCTGTCCTGATTCTATTATAGATGTGACAGTGCGAAACGAGACAGCTTTGCATATTGCCCTTAAATATAACAGGCTAGAGGCATTTAAATTTTTCATGGGATGGCTTGCAAATAATTCTTCGGAAAATGCTGAATTTAATAAAAGAACAGTCCTGAACTGGAAGGACAATGAAAGCAATACTGTGTTGCACATTTTGGTATCAAAAGATGAAACTCAGGCAAGCTCTCTCCATTAACATCTACTAAGTATTAACAAAATATGAATGAAAAGGAAAAAAAACATAAAATAATCAACCATGAATAGTCTAGATAAACATTTTATTTTTTGAACCAAAACTCATTTTTTGGGGCCAAGTAAATTTCTTTCTTTTCTTTTTTTTCTTTTCAAAATTTAAAATATTTTATACCAAAATATACTATTTAAAAATGTTTAAAATTTTAGCGTGTGGTGGCCTCCCTAGACGTGGCAAACGGGCGGTTCGGGTCGGGTCAATCGGGTTTGCGGGTCAAAACGGGTCAATCGGGTCGCGGGTCAAGTCGGGTCGCAAGTCGGGTCGAGTTGACCCGTATTTTTCAAACAAGTTTTTTTTTTTTTTTTTTTTTTTTTGAAATAGATGCAATCTGTCAATTGTTTATGAATTCCTTAACTGTGATTAGATTCTTACTGGTAATACTGTTACCACTTACCAATTACCACTAAACACTTGATACCCAAATTTGGTGCAACTCTTGTTCCAGCTTTCTAGAAGCTAATCTTGGTATAATTTTCGATCTGTTTAAAGTAGGAAGAGAAAATGAAGGTGACAAGTAAAGAATAACAAACTATAATGGAGTACATAACATATTAAGTAAAGAAGAATAAGTAAATATTTTATAAAAATTACACATCAGTCTCAATCTACTCAACGTTGGTAGACGTGGCAAAACGGGTGGGTCGGGTTCGGGTTCAGGTCGCGGGTCAAAACGGGTCATTTTTAAATGGGTCAATCGGGTTGTGGGTCAAACGGGTCGGGTCAGAAAATTCTAACCCGTTTTGCCATGTCTCCCTTGGTCTATGTACAGTTCTGTCACCAGCGTAATTTATATATATATATATATATATATATATATATATATTTATAGATATCTTTTAATTAAGAACGGACCACGGATGAGACTTGACTGATTTACATTACGCAGGCTGTGAGGCACTTCCTCTCTTGGGCTAACAGATTTATGGATGTAAACTATAGGCGTAAGAGATTTCTGGATGTAAACAGTAAGAATTTAGAGGATAAAACAGCATGGGACATGTTGCAAGAAGGCAACAGAGAGATTAGGGTTATGCTACTCTGTGCTGGAGCTAAACCCGGTTCATCTCTTTCTACATTCAATAGGTATCCAAATCCAAAGTACCAAAGGCTGGCAAGTACTGTTGCTCCTTGGCCTGAAGATTTTAGACGTGAAATAAGGAAAGTAACAGAGGAAAGGCGCAATATGTTTCTGGTGGTTGCAGTACTGCTTGCATCGCTCACCTATCAAGCGATATTTACCCTTCCTGGTGGAGTTTGGTAAGATAATGGTGTTTGCATTACCACAGAAGCAGGGAGTAGTTATCATCAGATTCCTCCCTTCAATAAAACAGTCGGAAGTAGTAATTATCCTAAAATCATTTATCTGAGTAAGTCCAATACCACATTAGCGTGTGAACAGAAAGCAGCTGGGACAGCCATTGCTTTGGAAGATCGTCTTTTTCCGCTGTTCCTCATATGTAATACCGCGCTATTTTCGTTCTCAAACTTAATAATTGTTCTCCTCATTCTTAATTTGGCCATTAAGATTCTGCTCCGTGCACTCAATATCATCCTCTGCTTAGGCTATTTTTATTCCGTCTGGACCATAACTGATGATCGAAATATGACGATTCGGTTAATGATTGGTGCGGGCCTCTACGTTGTTTTAATACGGCTTTTATCCTGGGGTGATGATCAGACTTAGTGCAATACCACAGCAGCACACAAAGCAGGGACAGCCATTGCTTTGGAAGGAACCCCTTTTCTGATATTCTTGATTTACAGTACTCGCACATTTGTTTTGTTCTCATACTCAGTAATTGTTCTCCTCATTCCAGCTGGGTACATTAATTTCTTTGTAATCAATGCCTACTTCCTCTGGTTTCGTTATTTTTCTTCACTCAGGCTCCAGATTGGTCAATTATTTCAGTTTTTCTTTCGGCCTTGATTTTTGCAATCTCACCAGCGAATTTTCCAGCTTTGGAAAGAGTCAGGCTAACTGGTTTGCGGTTTCAATCATGGGAGAAGAATTGATGGGAAAAAATAATAATATTAGCCGACCTTGGAGCTGTATGAATCTGTAATGTGTGTCAACTTTTATTTTTGTTTCTTCAATAATAAGATCTAGTCTATGTTTCTAAGGGCATAGTTGAAATACCCAATGTCGTCTATGAATATAATGTATATTGCAATAAAGCAGTGTGATTGCATGGCATTACTTATTATTGGGTGGTTTAAATTTCAATAAGATCATGTTTTGGAAGCATACTATCATGACCATGAAACAGTGGTCATACTTATATTGTTTGCAATAGTAGAGTGACGCTTTTAGAAAAGAATAAACTCTACTTTGAATCAGAATAAGGTAAAACCCTGTTGGACCGGTCATAATGCACAGACTTAATTATGATTGATTTCAACCTCAAATAAGTATCCATAAACGTCTATTCTTCAAAACAAGTGACAAACAGAACAAATAGTAATTGTCATCTCAATTTTTTAAATATGAATTTTCTATGTCCAAAATCAAGAGAAGGAAGTGGCGTGGTTCTAGCTTGGTCTGTTCAGGACTTTGAATTTGTTAAGTACAGCCTGCCTTGCTATTCAGTGTAAGGGTATGCACTCAGTTATAGTACTCCCAAGCAGCAAAGCAGTGTCTTGTTTGTGTAATGAAATGGGAACTCTAGCTGGTCCATGAGGCAATTGTACTGGACTATCAATTGTTAAAGAAGCAGATGTCAAATGTGAGAATTTGATGAAAGAAATTCTGTATTGCATTAAGCAGCATATGAAAGTACATCAGATATTTTATACACACTCAAGGAGCAACAAACTTCTACCTAACTCCAAATTATACGGATCTAACTTCTACAACCAACCAATCATTTACACCTGTACATAAATAGAAACTACCAATCAAGCTAATCCTAAACTACAAGCAGCATAGTGTACTGATCAAATAGAGCTCTGTCGTTTATGCAGCAAGCAGAATAGCTTCACTTCCAGTGCTCTGTTTCAGTCCTCTGCCTCTCTGCCTGGCTTGTCTGTGTTGTGCAACTGCTTGATTCTTCTTCATGCTCATTCTTTAACTTCACCCTTTTGACTATCAAAATCAAGTGTTGCCCTATAGTAAGAGTTTGTCCTGAAGACCGCACCCTCTGATGTAAGGTTAGATATATTTCCCTATGAGTTCTTGACTTGAAGGTAGCCTGACTTGTCCAGGATTAGCTCAGAAACATCCTGGTGACTATAATAAACTCTATAAGGATATTTGGTGTCAACATCTATTTGATTAAGTATCAGATTGTAGGAGGTCTGCTCTATGCCAGTGAAATGGAGCTGAAATTTCCCCCCTCGTAACTTTCTTCGGACATGATAGAGAATAGGTTGCTCCCAGAATCTAAGACTTGGGTTGGTAAGATTGTATTGGTTGGTTCGTTGAAGCTAACCCATATGATGCTTTAGTTTGTGCTTGTTATCACAAAACGAAGGCACGGTGTCGTTTCACTTAGTGCTTAATAAAGAAAACGGTGCCGTTTTTATAATTAGCATAGCTTATTAATGCACTTATCCACACGGCGTCGTTCTAATGAAGCCATTATTTGTGATTGAGTGGTTGTTACAAGGGCAGGAAATTCTTTTTCAGTTTGTTAGGTTGTTCCAGCTGTAATTAGTTTCAGTTACCAAATTTCTCTGTAATTAGTTTGTTAATTTCTTTGTAATAAATGCCTAGCTACTTCCTCTGGTTTTGTTATTTTTGTTCAGTACTCCTGACCACAATTCCAGGCCTCAGATTGGTCGAGTATTTCAGTTTTTCTTCCCGCTTTGAAAAGAGTCAGGCATACGCTTAATCTTTTAAGATTGCAAGATTCAACTCTAAGTGGTTTGCGGTGTTAACAATATAAAGTGAGAGAGAAAGATTGAATAGTCTGTATATTGATGTGTGTATAATAATGTACAATAGAGAGCCTTATATAGGCTAGGTTTGTGTGCAGTACAAGTAATATGAATAAACTACAAATACAGTATACTGGGCTAAGCCCAATGGGCTAATCTAGTCTAAACTATACACTAACATCCCCCCTCAAACTCGAGGTGGCAAGGAGGAAGCCAACTGGAGTTTGGATATAAGATCTTGAAGACGACCAGGCGGGTGAGACTTGGTGAAGGTATCAGCAGGCTGGTCAGCAGAGGAGATGGAGAACAACTTAAGATGCTGGCGAGTGATGTGACAGTCGATCTCAATGTGCTTGGTGCGTTCATGGAAGACATCATTATGAGCAATGTAGATAGCACTACGATTGTCACAATAAAGAGGAGTGGCAGTGGGCTGCGGAGCATCTATGTCAACCAAGAGCCAGCGAAGCCAGACAAGCTCACAGGTGGTGTCAGCAAGGGCACGATACTCAGCCTCAGTACTGGAACGGGAAACAACATCCTGCTTCTTGCTTCGCCACGAGACAAGAGAAGTACCCAACAGGAAACAGAAACCTGTGATAGAGCATCGATCAGTCGGATCACCTGCCCAGTCCTCATCTGAATAAGCATGAAGCTCGAGAGAAGACCGAGAGGAGTAGTGTAGACCATGATAAAGTGTGCCCTTGACATATCAGAGAATCCGAAGAACGGCAGCATAGTGGACAGAACGAGAGGCATCCATGAACTTACTAACCATACCCACGACATGTGAAATATCTAGACGAGTAACAGTGAGATAGATCAGACTACCAACCAACTGACGATAGCGAGTAGCATCGGATATAGGTTCACCATCCAAGGGCGTGAGCTTCGCATTGTATTCCAAGGGAGTGGAAATAGTCTTGTTGTCAATAATACCGGCTTTGGAGAGAAGATCAGAAGCATATTTAGCTTGGGAAAGATAGTATCCATCAGAGGATGAGGTAACCTCAAGCCCAAGAAAATAGCTAAGAGTGCCCAAATCTTTCATCTCAAAATGCTGACTAAGGAAGTGCTGAAGAGAGCGGATACCTGCAGAATCATCTCCAGTAATAATCATATCATCAACATAAAGAAGAGTAAGAGTAATACTAGTAAAGGATCTTCGAACGAAGAGAGCAGTGTCATGAGGACTCGAAGTGAAACCCTGCTGAGCAACAACTGAGCTAAACTTTTCAAACCAAGCTCGAGGAGCTTGCTTGAGGCCATAAAGAGCACGGCGAAGGCGACAAACTTGACTGCCTGAGTGTGGATAGCCAGGGGGTGGTTGCATGTACACTTCTTCTTGGAGGTCTCCATTGAGGAAAGCATTCTTCACATCCATTTGATAAAGAGGCCAACGGCGAACAACAGCCACAGCAATGAGACATCTGACAGATGTAAGGCGAGCAACAGGAGCAAAGGTTTCCTCATAGTCAATGCCATATTCCTGAGTAAAGCCCTTGGCAACTAGGCGAGCCTTGTATCATTCAACAGAACCATCAGCCTTGGTCTTGATCTTGTAAACCCACTGATAACCTACTACAGACTGACCAGGAGGCAAATCAACCATATCCCAAGTGTGATTCTTATGAAGGGCATCTAATTCTTCATTCATAGTTTGCTGCCAAAGAGGGTCAGTATGGGCCTCACGATAGGTGTGAGGTTCATAGAGGGTGGCAAGAGCAAAAGAGAAGTGATAATCAGTGAGATAAAGGGGAGGAATGCTTACCCGAGTGGAACAACGAAGTTCAGGACCAACAGGAGACTTAGGAGAGGGTGGTGCCACAGGATCCAAGACAGGCGGGTCATATGCCGGGGAGAGAACCGGAGATGAGTTGTCTGGAGAGGCAGCCGATGTCGAAGAATCCTTCACAAGTTCAGGATAGAGAGGGAGAAAAAGATCAGTAAAAATGGGAGACTCGGAGGAAGAGGACGCAGGAAACTGCTGAAGACTCGTGAAAGGACGATGTTCCCAAAACTCAACATGACGAGAGACACGAAGGCGATGAGAAATGGGATCATAGCAGCGAAACCCCTTTTGAGATACACCATAACCAAGGAAACAACAGAGACGAGCACGAGGCTGGAGCTTTGTGTGTTCATGAGGAGGAAGAGAGACAAAGCAAGCACAACCAAAAACCCGAAGAGAGGAGTAGTCAGGGGTTTGACCATAGAGAAGCTCGAATGGTGATTTGTTGTGTGTAGTTGGTGAAGGAATACGATTAATGGTGTACACAGCAGTGAGTGCGGCCTCACCCCAAAAGCGCTCAGGAAGAGAGGCAGAAATGAGAAGGGTGTGGACCACATTAAGAATGTGACGATGTTTTCGTTCTGCACGACCATTTTGTTGAGAGGTGTAAGGACAAGACCGCTGAGTAAGGGTCTCATGACTGTCTAAAAAGGATAGGAAAGATTTATCATTATATTCTTGAGCATTATCTGATCGAAAGACTTTAACGGTGCGATTGAATTGTGTTTGAATCATTTTATGAAATGTTTGGTAAATAGACACAAGTTCAGACCTATGGTGAAACAGATAAATCCAAGTATATCGAGAAAAATCATCCACAAATATGACAAAATATCTAGATCCCCCCTCAGTAGGAACAGGTGCAGGACCCCAAATATCAGAATGTATAAGATCAAAAGGTGCAGAAGAAAAGGAGTCACTATTATTAAAGGGCAATTTTGTTTGTTTGCCAAAATGACAGGAAGTACAATCAAATTTTTGAAACTGAATTGAACCTAAATGACCTTGAGAGGCTAACAACTGAAGACGAGATAAGGATGGATGACCAAGACGAGCATGCCATAGATTAGGTGAGGGGGTGGCAGTGGTAGCAGCTGCCGAAACAACTTGTGAAGGAATCTTCAAGTCATGAACCTCAAACATACGACTAACCTTACGGCCTGTCCCAAGCACTTGACCCGTCCGGGGATCCTGCACATCCACACC
Source organism: Notholithocarpus densiflorus (assembly GCA_030021035.2). Classification (NCBI taxonomy): domain Eukaryota; kingdom Viridiplantae; phylum Streptophyta; class Magnoliopsida; order Fagales; family Fagaceae; genus Notholithocarpus; species Notholithocarpus densiflorus. The sequence continues at coordinate 9,549 of JARYZH020002900.1, forward strand.
ATGATTAGTAAAGAGAATATCTATGCCTAATTCACAAAGTTGACCAACAGAAAGCAAATTGAGGGATAACTTTGGGATATGAAAAGTGTCACTAAGGGATAAACAAGGAGAAGAGATTGTTCCTTTATGACTAACAGGCATAGGAGTTCCATCAGCAGTGTAAATGGTGATAGGGTGTTCTAAGGGTGCCTTATCAGAAAATTGGGATTCATCAGGAGTCATATGGTTACAACATGCAGTATCAAAAAACCAAGATTGTTTACCTGAGGTGACAGAAAGGGCAGTGGAAGTTCGGGATAAAACCTGTTGAATTATTGCCTCAATATCAGCCTTAGTAAGTGAGGAAGCCAAAGATGAACCTGTAAGAACCGATGGATCTGAAGGACATACAGCAGCTGCCTGAGGAAAAGAAGCTTTATTCTGCTCTTGCATAAATTTCTGCAGTTTGCGACAAACTGAGATGTCATGGCCTTTAGCATGGCAAAACTCGCAACGAGTACCTTTGGAAGACTGGGAGGTGGGACGCCCAGAGTTTATTCGTGGAGGAGCAGTGAATGCAGCAATGGGAGGCTGTGGAGATGGTGTAGCCAATACATGATCAGAGGATGACATGTGATGAGGAGGCCGACGGTTCTCCTCAGAAATGAGCTCCTTGACTGCAGCATCAAGAAAAGGAGTAGGAGACCGGCTAAGCAGAGAGGCTCTAGTAGGCTCAAAATCCTCACGTAAACCCATCATGAAGTGCATAAATTGACAACGATCCCGATATTTGACAAAGAGCTCAATGTCCTTAGAACACACTAGTGGAGGATCTGCAGCAGAGAGTTGTTCCCACATAGTAGAAGTCTGAGAATAAAAATCAGAAATAGACTGACCTGTCTCTTGGCGCATTTGATAAAGCTTTGATTCAATGTGGAACTCTAAGCTTGAATCATTAGTGCAATTATAGCGATCGGCCAGAAATTTCCAAGCAGCCTCAGCAGTCTCAAGACGAGGAAGAAGATTATGAATGGAGGGAATAGAGGTATTGATAAACCAAGACAAGATCTTACTCTGAATACTCTCCCATTCCTCTAGGCGTTCTTTATAGTCATCCACTGTAACAGCAGTCTTCGATGCATCTTCAGCAGCTGTGGCTTTGGACTTAGGTTTTGGTACTGGCTTAGGAATTGAACCAGTCACATATCTCCACATTTTACGACCCTTGAGAAAGACAGTCATATTCTAAGACCATGCATGATAGCTAGTAGGACCATCCAACATAATGGTGATAGGACGAATGATATCTCGTTCATTTTGTTGAGCCATAATGAAGAAAATGACCGAAAAAGTGGGATTTAGAGACTTCAAATGAAGAAATGGAGCCCAAAATCGGAATCTACGTGAAAAACTAAGCAAGACAGGCCCTGTTGGAAAATTTTGACTTTGGTCAAAGTCAACGGTCAACGGCTCGGTCAACGGCTTGTGATGCTGATGTGTGCTGACGTGGGATGCTGACGTCACTCTAGGGCTGACGTGGCAGGACGCAATACGGGGCAGGCGCGTGGGGCGCGTGGAGGCGATGTACCGACGCGTGAGGCGCGTGTGAGATACTGACGGCACGTGGAGCGCGTGTTCGAGAGGCAGAAACTTCAGACGGTGCGTGGAGGTGCGTGCGAGTTGGTTTTTGGCCGTTCTTGGTTGGGTTTTGCTCGGGATTGTCTGTTCTGTCACTGTATGCCTTTGCTTTGGCAGTTGGATGAGCAGAACGATGAGATCCGAGAGTTGCAGGGACTGTGGGCGTGACGACGGTGACTCGCTTCTGACAGTGACTACTGGATGAAGACGAGGGCAGTGGAAGAACGCCGGAGATGTCCACAGGAACCAGAAAGTCAGAGGAATGGCTCTGATACCATGTTAACAATATAAAGTGAGAGAGAAAGACTGAATAGTCTGTATATTGATGTGTGTATAATAATGTACAATAGAGAGCCTTATATAGGCTAGGTATGTGTGCAGTACAAGTAATATGAGTAAACTACAAGTACAGTATACTGGGCTAAGCTCAATGGGCTAATCTAGTCTAAACTATACACTAACATGCGGATTCAATCATGGGAGAAGAATTAATGGGAAGCAAAATATTAGCCGACCTAATGTGTCTCAATTTTTACTCTTTTTTTTCTTTGATAATAAAATTTAGTCCATGTTTCTAAGGGCATAGTTGAAGTACCCAATGTCATTTATGAATATAATGTATATTGCAATAAAGCAGTTTGATTGCATAGCATTACTTAATTTTTGAATTTATAATTAAATTTCTCACATATCTTGTGTTAGAACCATATCTTTACCCCTTTGTACATCTGTAAACTTTAAAAACGATAACAAGACAAGTTTTGATTCATGTATTTGCCAACATAAAATAAAATAAAATATTCTGCGTTAACAATATAGACAACATTTAATCTATTGATAAGGTATATTTTCAAAATATTATTTCATTCAAAATTTATAAGGTGGTGTAACATTAAGTAAGAGTTAACAAGAGCAGCATGCTAATTAAACATAGAAGTTGTTATATCTTACACAAACCATATCAATTTGATTGGTTATTGACAAGAGTAACCTGCCAACACTTTTGGGTCATGGAGGGTGGGGGCAAATGATGTAATTTAGTTGGGCTCTTCAGTCTTCAATATTTGAATGCTTTAAAATATTTTCAGGTGCTCTAAGCGTCTAATTTGAATGAGATCATGCTTTGGAAGCATAAATTTATAACAAAAAAATAGCGGTCATATACCTGTGTTGGTTGCATTCATAGTTTGAACTTCTAAAAAAGAGTTAATTATTCTTCGAATTGGAGTAAGTTGAAACACTGTTGGCCGGGTCGTAATGCACATACTTAATTATGTTTAGTTTCAAACTACAATTATCCATAAACATTTTCTCATCCTTATAGGCGACAAACAGAACAAACAGAAGTTTCATCTCAACTTTCTTTAATGTGATTTTTCTATCTCTAAAATCAAGAAAAAGAAAGTGGCATAGTTCCAGCGTAAATTTTGGCTGCCTGCTATAATCGGTCTTTCAAGGATTGTGGTGAAGCTTCAGTGTAGGCATTTAAATTTTGGCTGCCTGATATTAATTCAGTTCTAAACTTCATGAGCAGCAAAGATTTGACTTTCGGCAGATAAAGACAGAGATGACAAATGACTAGGCTTTTAGATCAGTGTACTATTTTTAAACTTCTTGAGGGTTGGATAATAGAGTTTCACTTAAAAGCAAGTTCTTTTAATAATTTAAGGCTAAAATCTTCTTTACACCAGTTTAGAGTTGCTTCTAAATTAGTTCCTCGATTTTCAAAATTTGCAATTTACACCCATTACAATGATATCAATGGCTCTTCCATAAATGTCATCACATTTCCTCTGTTAGCTGCAGAAAATTGTAGCTTCTTTCTCAATTTATAAGATATTATCTTCTCCTTCTTCTATTTATTTATTTATTTTTAAGATAAAGTATCTTATCTTTAAACGATTAAGTGGCCTTGCAATTGCATGTAAGATTGTAGTGACCCAAAAAGGGGTCTTGCAATCCATGGAATCCCACA
>JARYZH020002901.1:0-13127 GCA_030021035.2 Notholithocarpus densiflorus
AACTGTATCATTAAATACCCATATCTTCAAAATTTAATATATCAAACGTATACCTTTGAACAATATGTACCTCTTTATTGTGATTAAACTTTAAATCAAATATTTGACAAATCTTTTTAAAATCCACTGGAGAGCAATGATATGATGTCAACATTGATCATTTGAAATTAGGGTTTTATTTTGATCCTTACCTTCATTTGTGAGTAAATCGCAATGCATAAAGAAGATTAATGTAAAAATATATTTAGTGATTTAGCCAAGAACATGACCAATGAAGAGGTGGCCAAAGAGAAGAACTTGCTTGAGATGTGACTTGCGAGAGAGAAAAGAACCGAGTGTTTTTTTTTTTTTTTTTGGTTTTATATGTTAACCTGATCAACTGGTAATTGATATTCTATTAAAATTACATAGACGGTTCAAATTAAAACAAGTAAAAAGCCATAAATAGTTGTGCACTGTAGTAAGAAGCTAAAAAAAAAAAAAAAAAAATATTAAACTTCTCTCATTAAAAAAATATTTTCTCATTTTCTTTCTTCCTCTCTCTCCGGCTTCTCTCCTTTCTTCTTTTTTTCCTTCTCATTTTTTTTTTCTCTCTAGTGCCTCCCTTATCTCCTCTTTGCTTTGCCGACGCCAACCAGCTCGCCGACCCACAGACCCATCTCCCCAAACTCATCTTGCCGACCCATAGACCCATCCCGCCGAGACCCCATCTCCCTAGACCCATCTTGCCGAGACCCCATCTCCCTAAGCCCCATCGCCGATTTGTTACCCAAGCCCCATCGCTACAGAGTTTGTGTCGGATTTGTGTTTGTGTGCTAAGTTTGTGTTTGTGTTTATGCTGGGTTTGTGTGCTGAGTTTATGCTGGGTTTGTGCTGATTTGGGATTGCTGGGTGCTGAGTTTCACACTGATAGTGGAGGTGGTGCCTGAAGATAGTGATGAAGACGAGAAAGTATATGATGTTTCAGGAACTCCACCTCAGCATCTAGTTGGAGTTTCTAAAACCAATAAGAAATTGACATCTGTTCTAAACAAAAAAACATCAGCATACTGAACCATTTAAATTAAAAAAACGAAATTGACCCTAAAAAATTCAAAGACCCGCTCTCTCTTGTTTTTCCTCTTTTTGCAAAATCAAAATGTTCATCTCTCTCCCTCTCCCTTTCTCTCTCTCTCTCTCTCTCTCTCTCTCTCTTCGTTTTTCTATACACCACCACAGCACACCAGCACCTCCATGACTCCATCTTTTCTCTCTCAACTCCAAACCAAAAACCACTTTACTTTTTCTCTTTTCAAAATCAAATCTCAATGTCTCTCTCCCCAGTCCATACGCCACCATAGCCTTTATTCTCTCTCAACCCCAAATCCCAACAGCCAATGCCCAGCGGTAGCGTCTCCGTAGGCACAACACCGCCGACATCACAAGTTCTGAAGAAACCGGCCTTTCTCTCGTAAGAAAATCCCCAAAATCTTCTCTTTCTAGCAGAACCACCCTACACCGGAAACTTCACGCTACTTCCAACACCTGACATTCACAAGAAGGTTTTTTTTTTTTCCTCTCTTTTTCTTTTTTGCATTTTTCACATTTTTTTGTATGCTTTTTTCTTCCCAAAATTACAGATATTTAAAAGAAACAAAAGAAAATCCAAATGAATTTTTGTGTAGAAAGGAAATTTGTACCTGTTTGATAAAATGTCTCAATGAAGATGGATGCACTCCTTTGTTTTTAAACTATTATCAATCAACAGAATATACAATATACAGTTAATGGTTAATCTTCTTTTTTTTTTTAATGTTCTTTTGGATCAGATTAAAGTTTTTTTTTTTTTTTTTCACTTTTTTGTTATAGTTTCATATGTAGAAACATAAAGCTTCTTTCTTTGTTTGACAAATAGCTTGCTGCCTTTATTTTGCTGATAAAATGCTTTGCTGATACATTTATTGAAATCTTGGTCTTGAACAACTTCATTTTTGTGTGTGAAGGTTGTTGACTGCAGTATATTTGGTTTCCCCAATTCTAAACTTAGTTTTTTTCGCTGTTGAGTTTACCGGTGATAACATACACACTGTAGTATATTTGGGCTTATATTAATAAGTAAAGAAAATTTGGCATACACCAACCGAATGCTGAGTTGAGTTTTTATGATGTTGGATTTGGCACCATATGGATGCTGGGTTGAGTTTTTATCAGGTCTGCTGCTCTTCTTTAGTTTACATTTATACAAATATAATTGTTTATGTTGTTCTCATGTCATAGGCTTGATCAAGTGATAAGTATTGGATTGAAAGTTATATAATGAAAAACAAAAAGGGACAAGAAAAAGGTTTGAAATTTGTCTATTTGCTACCACAACCATGTGCCTTTGGCATTCAATTTTTCTTTTAATAAGCAGCTCCCAACTTAGTTTTGATGGTAATGGTATATTATATTGAGTGAATTTGAATGATAGATTTATAGTAGTCCCAAATTTTTTATTTTCGCTTCTTTTGTGGCTATTCTTAAACTTTTATTTTTCACTTTTTATATGAAGTCTTGAACTTTAATTTGGTTACTTTGTTTGAAAGTAAAAATCTGAATTTTCAAAGCAAAAATCTGTCAACTAGTATCTAGATTCAATATTGTCTATTGTTAGTGTGTGTTTTCCATTAAATTTTAATTTAATTTTCTTTAGTATTGGAGTAAAGTGACCAACTAACCAACCTTGAATTGGTTTTGCAGATTGTCTAAAATTGCTTGTTTATAATGGCTGTCAGAAAATAAATTTCAGTAGCAATAGCAATATTGGAGCAGCCACACATAAGCAATAACTTGAGGAGTATACTTGAAGACGTGCTGAACTTAACAAATGAGATTGACCAAGTTTCATTTGGGATGTGAGAGATGTAAATCAAGCAACTTGTGAGCTTGCTAAGTAGGGCTTTGTTAACAATTGGAATGGTTTTGTAAATTGTGGCCTTACTGGCCGGATCATCTAATATACGTGATCATGAAGGATGCTTTGGATTGTACAATTTGAATTTAGTTCTTTTTAATAAAGCTTGGTTTATTGTAAAAAAAAAAAAAATTATATGTATATATATATATATATATATATAATGGGTGATTTGGTCACATGTCCAAGATATCTTTATGCAACTTTTAGAAAGAAAAAAGAGAACACACAAACATTGATAAGATTAAAAAAAAAGTAGAAATGAATAGTTGTAATTCATTTCTTGGCTTGGCGTTACAGGGGCAATCATTCTCCTTTGTGAACCTGTGAACTTAAAACTATTGTAAGATTTGAGTAAAAAGGGAGCAACTTGTAGCATTCACTATATCATCAAAATAACAAAAAAGAAATAGTCTAGCACCAAAAAATTGCCATTCACTATATCATCCCCTTAATTGGAACTTTTCATGACTGCTATCGTTCATCCCTATATAATATATAACACCACAACAATATAGCACCTGCAATAATCTAGCATTGCAATTCCACCACCATGCACATAAAGAAATTAATATATAAGAATAAAATTTACTATTGCATTAAAAACTTTCATAATTTGCATATAATTAGTCTTTAACTAGAAGCTACTCAAACATACACGAAATCTATCATGTTTGAGTAACTTCATTAGTTACAAAAGTTTTCCAAAATGATAGCTATAATTAGTGTTGGCTGTGCAATCACTTGTCCAAATTTTCAGTTATACAATCTAAAAAATTATCAAGTAAAAAATACTATCTAAGATGTTCCTCCACTGTGCAATAATGTCTGAATTCGAAATACTTTCCAAAAAACTATCCAAAAATGCTGTCCATTAGTTGTGCAGTATATTGTCCAAAATACTATCCAAAAGAGCTTTTCATCATACTTTAGAATTTTTTAGCAGAGCCCTAGAAAAAAAGAGAACAATATTAGGGGAAAAAAGCAATAAACAAAAGCACATATTAGAGTAATAACAGCATTGTATGATGATGAAGTTTTCTGCTGAAATGAAAGATGGTGAACAATAGACAGTTATGACACAAGGTTGTGCCAATGCCTTTGCCTTTGAATAAATGAGATCATCTCGGGCTCTATCCAATGCTTTTGCACTCAAAAGCATTGCACAGAAAAGAAACTGTGGGAGATAGGTAATTAGAAAATGCTCCGTATTTGAAATCAATTTTGAGATAATTAGAGAAGGAGGGGGGGGGGGGACTAGAAACGTAAAAGAACTAAAGCAAATGATAATGGTTGTCAACAGGGCCACATCCAATTTTGAGTGTACTTCTCAAATACAAACCAAAATAAGTATATATGCTTCTAGTATTTTAAAAAACATACCACAAAAATCAACTAACACAGCCATATTTCTCTTGCAAAGGCTATCATGCATATGCGAGGACAGCCTGATAGGGGATCATATATGCAGATCGGAAGTTTGTTTCCATGAAAGGTTACTTAGCCATAGCCATTAAGTGCTTCACCATAAACATATTTGATTTAGCTAGCTTCAACTTGAAGTTCATGTTGAACTCATGATTTACTATAGTTTATGTAACCTCCTCGGTTTGTCAACAAGACTTAGAATAATTGGTTTGCATCTGAAACTTTTAATTCCATATTTTGAAGTGAGATTTTACTTTGGAGTTGATAGTTAAAATTTTAACCTACCAATATCCCTTTTTTGGGTAAACACTACATTTCAAAATTTGTGAGAAACTTTGAACTTGGAATTTTTATGCATCCAAACGCCAAGTTCAAATTTCATTTGAAAGGTATCATTAAGCAAATTCAACAAATAAACATTTTCACACTACCAATATTACTCTTCACATTGTCACCACCATTGTTCCCTTTTATTCCCTTTACATGTCTAACTGATAAGGTCTTAACATCACAAACACCAATTTCTCAATATCTATGTTGTAGTAATTATTAAAAGATTTGTCGCGATAGCAACACAGCTGATCACATTGTAACTATCCTAAGTGTCCAATATATCAGTGATCGCAAAATTTCATGCTAAAGATTGCAATTAGAATATATCACAGTACTTTTAAGTTATATACACAGTACTTTGATTTAATCCATAAGAAAAAGATAACAAAGAATTGATTTAAGTTCCCAAACAACAAACAAAATCCGTCATGTTTATCAATATACACCACTTATAACTATGTCAAGGAAAACTAGCAAGTAAATTTTTATCCTATTGATTGTTGAGAATTTGTAGAAAGAAAATCAATGTGAAAATTTGAATTTAAATAGCATATTATTTTTCAGTTTATTTAAAAAAGGGGATTGTTTTGTACATTAAAAAAGTGAACTTTGAAATGATTTTGGCTGAGCCTAATGTGATACCTGAAAAAATCTAACTAATAAATAATACCTGAAAATCAAGCACAACCACCAAATACATTAAATCAACTAATAAACAAAGAAAGGGCTTTATTTCTCTATTTATAAAACTACATCAGACTAAACACTTTTAATCTAATCCAAAATAACATTTTAAAAAAAACCCTTTTACTTTATTATTAGTGCATCCATCCTCACTAAAGCATTTTATCAAACAATATGAATTTCCCTTCTACATATGAATGTATATGTCAATTTATAAAATCAAAACAAAACAAAATAAAACACATATGTAAATAGAAAAATTCAGAAAATAAATTCAAAACAAGAGAAGAAAACCTTCTTGCAACATCAGGTGTTGGAAGTGGAGAGAACTTCGGATGCCGGTGGTTGGAAACAACGAGAGAGAGACGGTTTTGGGCGTTTTCTGACGAGAAAAAGGTCGATCTCATTGGAACTGTTGATAATTGACAGTGTATCTCTATCTCCGGCGGAGATTTTAGGCAGCGGTTGTCAAGGTTTGGTTGAGAGAGAAGATGGAGTCATGGAGGTGCTGGTGTGCTGTGGTGGTGCAGAGAGAAACAGAGAGAGAGAGAGAGAGATGAACATTTTGATTTTGCAAAAAGGGGAAAAGCAAGAGAGGGCGATTCTTTAAATTTTTCAGGGTCATTTTTGCCTTTTTAATTTAAATGATTCAGTATACTGATATGTCTCTTTTAGAACAAATGTCAATTTCTTATTGGGCTTAGAGCATTCTCATCAACTCTCTCAAATGTGCCAAATGCCAAATATTTGGCACATTTGGCACACCAAACACAAAAACGGACCCTCATCAGCTGTTCCAAATCTCAAAAAATTTTACACATATCTACAGTACCGTCTCAAATATGAGACGGTACGAACATCAATGCCAAACACTGTTTGGCTTATTTAATTCGTTTTTTCTCTCTCCTCCTATCAATTGTCTCTCTCCGTCTGCAACACATCTCTCTCTCTCTCTCTGTTTGGCATTCTCATCGCCGTCTCACCACGCCGAGAGACAGAGACCGCCCAGGCTCACCACTAATCACTGACCCATTTTGCGACGAAGAGGAACTCCAATGTGAAGGACACGGTGGCCGGAAGTGAAAACTTCCATCAGTGACGGCAACGGAGGCGGTTGTCCTGATCTGATTGTCGCTCTTGAAAGGTAACAAACACTAAAGGAGAAGAGAAAAAAAAAAGGGTTTGTGCCGATTCAATTTATGATTTTAGTGTAAATTGTAATTAATTTTAAAATTGATTTGGTGGATTTGGGATGTGGTTTTGTGCCGATGGTGGATGTGGGTTTGTGCCGGTAGTGGGTTTGGGATGTGGGTTTGTTTGGTTTGGTGGATGTGGGTTTGTGCCGATCTCTCTGGTTGTGTTTTTTTTTTTTTTTTTTTGAGGCGGCGTTGGTGGATGTGGGTTTGTGCTGGTGGTGGCTGTCGATGTTGTTGCGGCAGCGGTTGTTGGTGGCCGTTGTTGCGGCAGTGGTGGTTATGCCGTTGTTGTTGTTGACAATGAGGATGATAAGGAGTAGTTAATATATTATTTTAATGTATAAAATTGAAAGATAAAACATCTGATAAATGAGATATTGTAAAATGATGTGCTAAAATGATAAAGTAGGTTTTTGATGTGTCAAAATGACATTTTTTATGAGAGAGCTGACGAGAATGCTCTTAGAAACACCAACTAGATGCTGAGGTGGAGTTCCTGAAACATCATATACTTTCTCGATGAAGACAGTAAAGAATAGGGAAAAAATAATAAATAAATAAATTGTTTAATGTAATAGATATATTATTTTATTGTATTATTTATATTATTTTATTATGTTGAAAGTTAAAATAAAACCACTGATATTAGATGTTTTATAAAATAAAAAAGTAAAATAGATAAAATAACTTTTTATAATAGTAAATAACTAAAAAAAAATTTGCTCCACCAATCTGAACGTCTTACTAGAAAGAAATAAGTCCGGCCGGCTAAAACTAGAAAAACAGAAGAATAAAGAAAGGCACATTTCCATGGACAGTACTTTCCCATCTTTGTTTGTTTGTTTGGAGCTCTGATGCAAGAGCTCTAGTCAGCTAGGTGACATAACCTGCAGTCACATCACATCTACTTAATTGGCGATATCGTTTCTCTCTTTGAATTGTTATTTATTGTCTCCGACGAATGGGAAATTCTTATCTAGTCTCGGATTACAAGGTCACCAAGCTGACCTTGTAGTCCCAACCAATAAGAACAACACAGGTCAAATAAAAATGTTGACATCATTTATATTATCCAGCTCAGCAACCATAGCTAAATGACGTTAGTATGCTGGTCTTCCGTTAACATTAGGCATTAGCCAGTTGTTTTCAAAAATTTTCGGGACCCGCCTCAATTTCAAATATCAATCCACCACTTGTTTCTCATATTTCATTTCTCCTTTGAAACATAAAAATGAAAATCACTTTCTTGTAGCTCTCTCCCAATCCGAAACAGCCATAGTCCTACTGAAAGCCTCTGTTCCCCCGCCTTGCCATTATGGAAGGGGATGAGCTCGAAAGTGAAAATGAGGACAGAGAAGATGTCCCTGGAGAACTACCTCGATTTCATTCTCTCTAACAAGCAATCCGATCTCACCGTCAAGGTTTGTGTGTGGGTGTGTTTTTCCAGTTTTTCACCTTGTTTCTAAATCACTGAACATGTATATTAGTATTAGCCTCTGTTTGATTGCCCAGAAATTGGAGGTGGAATCAATTGTTAATGTCTTAATTAACCACTGTTTGGCTGCCGAGAGAATGTAGCAAAGAATAGGAGATGTTAATTATTTGTTTTTTCTAATAATTTTCGTTTTGCTATTTCCATTGCCGTATGATTTTTTTCTCCTTTCAAAAGCTCAGTAAGTGTGTTACACACTTACTCAATGAGGTGTTGTTTTACGTTTCTGTCTTTACTGCTCTAAATCATCAATGAAGTTCTTAGCTTTTGTTTGGTTCCAAAGAAAATGGAAGAAAGAAAAGACAGGATGAACTAAAACCAAATTTATCTTTTTCCATTTGGATATAGTCTTATGAAGGATTTAGTTGCTCCTTATGGAAACTGACTAAGCTATTTGATAGAAATTAAAATTGGAAATTTTAAGTTGATCTTTGCCCATAAAGGAGTCACTTAGCATTAACCACTGTTTGAAGGTGATCTTTGAAGTTGATCTTTGTCCATATAATAAACTTGTACAGTTTAGATTTGCTATCTCTAACAAATTTTTAAAGGGGGAATATGCGAAATCTAGTTTCTACAAGGTAATTGTTACAGCGATTGAATTCTATGCTCTTATTCTGTAGTATATAGGAACCTCTTGGCATTAGTTAATTTATATATTAGAAAATGTTGGAATTCTGGTATTTTCCAGTAAGTGGGATTGCTTGCTTTTGTTCAACTTTGATTTTATCTAAGTTTATTATTTGTCAATTTTATTTTATTTTTTAAAATGGTCCTGGTTTCCAAACTGTTGTTTTCCCTTATCTTTATTTACTTGTCTTAATTCTTCTCTTTTTGCAGCATTCCATTACCTACAGAAGACAAAAACTTGGAATTAAGGCGCTTGCCTGGTCTTGTGTTTTGAGATTATTGTATCTGATCTGATGTGAGACTTTGTTAATCTCTCTCATGTTGCTTGGCATTTGATTTTGAGGTAGCGGGAAGATTCAATGGATTCTAGAGCAAGCTTTGATACCAGGTCAAGGTGATCTAGCTAAGAGCCAATGGAGTTTGCAGATTGAAAATTGCAGATTTTGGATGGAATGTTTAACTATCATGTTATTATAGCCTTATAATAAAAAAAATTTATATTTTAATACTGTAAGACTCTTGTTATTATAGCATTGTGATAAAAGTGTACATTTTAATAAAATTTTGTTCATCTTTTATCAAAATCTTTTATTGTCTACCTTTCTCTTTAATCAAATTTCAATATAATGCAAGACATCAAAATTGTTAAACTTGAAGTAACTGTTTATAATACTTCAAGAACTTATAGTCATTCCTTTGGTTTCTGGTTTCTTTAAAACAACACGTTTGTCCATGTTTTCATTTTTCAAGTTATAGGGTAGTTACAAGATGTAGAACAATCCTCAATGGTAAATGATAATTTTGCCAAAAGATTAAAGAGGTAATGTGATCAAATCATATCCTCAAATGACACTTCTAAGCAACTACAAAGAATAAAATACAACTTCATTAAACACATTTTTTCTAAGCAATTACTAGGAAAAAAAAAAAAAAACTTCATTAAGCATATCTTCATTATGTTAATAGCATCACATCAATGTTTGAGTAGAAGGTACTCAAACATATAAAAAACCAACATATTTGAGTAGCTTCATAAACCAACTACAAAAACTGTCCAATTAAAGCCTCTGCAAAGTGTGCAAACAATTGTCCAAATTGTCCTACAAACTAGAATATATCAAATTTGAATTGTTGCTAAAAGCCTAAAATTTAGCCTTGCCAACTTCAGGATGCATTGACTTCAATCGATCATTGAATACTTCAAAGCCTTTCCTTGATGACAAAGGAGCAACATTTGGTACATGACGCTTGGATAACGCTTACACTTGACTTCATGAACAACTATACCTTATATTTAGACCTTTTTTTTACAAATGGGCTGCATTGCTGCACCGAAAAATTCTCTAGTGCCTGGCTTTTCATAAGAGTCCACAATACTTCAACTCACACGGTAAGACAAATTGTATTAAAAATAGCTTTGCCCCAAAAAGTTTTCTAATTCCATAGATTCAAATGAATAAAAGATTTTATATTCAAGGCCCAAATCTCATGTAATAACAATTATTAGAATGTTTAAACAAGATTTGTAGTGTTGATTACCAAAACCAAGTTAATGGAAACCAAAAATAATATTAAATATTTTGTATATAGCAGAGCAGAAGAATTTACAATTCATCACTCTTCAGTATGGAAGAGGACTAATCCGAAGCTATTGTTAAGTAGCAAAGCCAATATGATATTACCATTTAGTAATCTAGTAAACTTTGGATGTATTATCTAATTTTCTGCTACATGGAAGGGAATAGTGCAAACATTCATTCATTAAGTTGCATTTTCTCAAATTCCTCATTTGCAGAATTATCAAACACATGAACATAAGAAAATAAAAGAAAAAAATGTTATGCTCTCACAAAGACCTCATTCAAGCCAAGGTTCAATATAGACTTTCCACTTTGCCCTTTTCTAAACCCCCTTCCCATAGCTCCAGGAAAACCACATAGCTAAAACAATACCACCACAAATGACACCATCCACCAGAAGTGTGAGCGTAAGCCAACAGAGAATTATAAGCAAACAAGTAGTTTCACAAATGCTTTACAGACAATATTTCAACTTTTCAAAAGATCAATCATATGGACTAACTGACTAAGCCTATAAATTTGACTTTCCGTTAAAATTTTACAAAGATTCAGTCAAAACTTATATTACCACAGCCATAAAACAAATACCCGTATCTCTAGTCCACAGCCAAGGGAAAAAAAAAACTCCAATTGACCTTTCTATAGTCGTCATCTATGAACGATTCTAAAGCCATAAAATTTTCCCAACTTATGCAAAATTTTCATCATCTTTTACAAATTTCATTTCTATTTTCGTTCATAGGTGACTATAGTACTAAGAAACAAGGTGAAAGACTGGAAAAACACACACACAAACTGTAAGGTTGAATTTAATCAACCATTTTGTTGGCTTTATTCCATGTCAAATTTGCTTGTATTTTAGCAATTAGTAATCCTGTATTTATGTGGGAATCATGTAAGGGTAGTGTGTGAGAGAAGTGTGAAGAAATGCTCAAGATTGTGCAAGGATGCAGAGACTCACGGCTGGGACTCGCGGGTGACTCGCGATTGGCAAGCCGCCAACTGCAGCACACGAGTGAACCGTGCAGAAAAGATGAACAGTCACGCCAGCTGGAACACTACAGGACAAAAAGTTCAGCCTGGCCGTTCTGTTAGCTCGCGGCTTGAACTTGCGACTCAGTCAAGTCGCGAGGCCAAGCCGCCAGCCAGCTCTGTTTTGAAAAACCTGACTCTTCGCATTCCATTCTCACCCTAGTATAAATACCCCTTATACCCACGAAATGTAGAGAGCTTTTAGAGAGAATTTTGAGAGAGAAACCCTAGAGAAAAACAAGATTGATTCATCCCCAATCTTTACATAGAGACTCTTCAAATTCCTCTACTCTCACCCTCTCCATTGTTACATCCTTGAGAGGTTCTTAACCAAATCCTTTTTTCACTATACCCATATTAGTGAGAAGGCTTTTTGGTGCTTTGGGAAGCAGTTAGGAAGGGACCAATGGTTATTGGTTGATGTTATGGTTAGTAGCGGAATTCGGTAAGCTAATAAAGAAATAGGTTCGGCGTAACCTCATTGGAGCAAGAAGCTTGGAGGGCTTAGGTACATTAGGTAGATTAGGCTTGGAGGGTCTTCTGCTGTTCATGTATCTCAACTACATTCTTTAGTGGATTATTTACCGCTTGGAGGGCGGCGGAGAGGTTTTACACCGAGGGTTTCAGTTTCCTCTTCGATAACACGTCGCTGTGTTCTCTTTGTGTTTGCATCTCTCTTCCCTTATCCTTGCCATTTAATTTATGCTGTGGATGTGATTTTATTTGATCTAGATTGTTTATCAATTATGTTATATGCTTATGTTCATATTTCGCACATCAATTGTTTGATAATAAGTTTGAATTGGTAATTTGTTAGTTAGGGGTCTAAACGTTCATAGTGTTTTATACGCTATTTGAACATTCACAAACAAACCTTGACGATAAGATCGATTTGCTTGTTAGAGAGAATGAAATCGAGGTAGTTCTCCAGGGACATCTTCTCTGTCCTCGTTTTCACTTTTGAGCTCATCCCATTTCATAATGGCAAGGCGAGGAGCAGAGGCTTTCGACGGGACTGTGCTGTGTTGGACTGGAAGAGAGCTACAAGAAAGTGATTTTCATTTTTATGTTTCAGAGGAGAAATGAAATATGAGAAACAAGTGGTGGATTGATATTTGGAATTTGAAATTGAGCGGTCCCGAAAATTTTTGAAAACAGCTGGCTAACGCCTAAAGTTAACAGAAGACCAGCACACTAACGTCATTTAGCTATGGTTGCTGAGCTGGATAATTTAAATGAGATCAACATTTTTATCTGACTTGTGTTGTTCTTATTGGTTGGGACTACAAGGTCAGCTTGGTGACCTTGTAGTCCGGGACTAGGTAAGAATTTCCCCCGACGAATACCCAAATGAAAACACTTTGCTACTTTCGATACCCCCAACTCAGATTTCAAGTAACTACGAGTAAATCTTGTGTCACATAAAGTAGCACAACATAACCACGACTCGCCCATGTTGGAGGGGTGCACAAGAATTTTTCATTAACTACGCATATACTACAACTCCTAAGGTTGTTCTAAATTCTTTTATCAGTAATCACTGCCAAAATTTCAAATGAACCAAAAGAAGCCTCCCATCGATCCAGAAAGTGGTTTCAACTCAGAAACAAACACTTTCCACAGCCTCAGACCCCCAATCCATCTTCCACCACAACACCTTCCTATTTCAGCTTCTGAATACGCTTTCTCGCTCCGAGTTAACTCGCCATGGCTTGACTCACTCGCTCTCATCAACTCCTCCACTGGTCAACGCGTCTCCTACTCCGAGTTCATTCGCAAAACCAAAACTCTAGCCTCCTACCTTCACTCCGTCCTCGGAC
>JARYZH020002902.1:0-13125 GCA_030021035.2 Notholithocarpus densiflorus
AATTGGGATATCGGCATTTTCTAGAATTGGGGAATGAATATTTCTTGGGATTGGAGCATCAACATTTTCCAGAATTGGGGAATGAATATTTTCTAGAATTGGAACATCCACATTTTCTAGAATTGGAATAGCAACATTAGTTATTGACAATCCCACGTTGACTTCTAAAGAATTTGAATCTTTTCTTTTAAAAAAATCAAATATTGTAGTTAATTTTTTCATGATCTACAAATAAAATAGGAATCATATATATTATCTCACAAACGGTTGTTGTTACTAACTAAAGACAAATACTAAAATCTAGGTAATATGCATGATGCATTTAATTATAAATTTAGTATTTCTCACTTCTTTTCAATTTATAAATTTATCTAATTTAGCATTATGAGTTAACAATAGGTGCAAGTGAATCACTGTTATTTTCTTAAATTTGTGTGACAATTTTCTATATTATATGATTTGTTTTTTTCTTTTGTCTTTGGTCTTTGCCTTTATTTATCTCTTTGTCTTTGTCTTATCTCCATATTTTAGACACTGACCCAATCCCACTACCGACACTATAAATTTAATATGCACTACTAACAAAAACTTTTCTTAACTTTACCTTTTTTTTTTCTGTCACTTGTCCCTATTATTGCCCAACCACCAGTCAATAAAGAACAAACAGACAAACACTACACTAATATATTCTCTAATCTCTACAAACTCTACTCTCTCTTTCTCTATTTCTCTTATCTATATAATATAAGAGAGAGAGAGAGTCACAAACACAAAGTCACAGAGAGTCACAAAGCCAAAAAGCCAAAAAAAAACACCACGACACAGATTCAATTCACAATCACAGAATCACTAACATCAGTTCATTACTCATCAGAAAAAACACAAACACCACAAGTCCACAAGCACAGATTATTAGATTCTGAGATTCACAAACATTATATTAGGTTTTGAAGGAAAGGATAGATTAAATACCTATGAACTGTGAAAGCTGGAGCAACGATGCTGGGCTGGGCAAATCGAGCAACCGGCGGCGACGGCAAGATGGGTCTCGCATGGCGACGTTGGTGTGGTCATTTCCCGTTTGGGTATGCGACAGCTGACAGGGATGGGTCTCGTGTGATGGTGGTGTGGGTACTGGGTAGCAAGATCAAGATGGGTCTCTCTCGCGTGGGTGTGGGCGACGTCCCTGAGTACTCTCTAAGTCTTTTGCCTCTCACTTTTTTTTTTTTTTTCCTTCGTTTCTCGCTTTTCCGTTTGGTTTTGGAGTCTTGGACTGCTGGGTTTTCTTTTCTTTTCTTTTATTTTTTTTTCTTTTTTATATTTTTTATTTTTTAGGTTTACATAGGCTCTTGCCTCCTGGGTTGGCCGGCTGGGATAGGGATGGTTAAGGGGGGGCTGAGCTACAAACTAAGGAGGGCCCAAGCCTTTTTTATTTTCTTTTTCTTTTTTTTTAAATTTTACCTACTAAAATTTTTTTTTTTTGAGCCCGAGGGTTTGGAATCCCTTAGGCCCCCACCTGGGTCTGTCCTTTGCGCATGCAGATCATAAGCCTGACTTCACAGCAAATAGTGACAACTACAAGTTACGAAAAGTTATAGCTCGCCTACAATATCTGAGTCACTTCATTAATCATAACACATGCACTGTGGTACTTTTTTGGATTAGTTGAGCATTGTCGTGGACGTCCTATTTTTACTTTGAGTGCAATACAAGACTCCATCATCCATGGTGGGCCGGGGTGGCACTGCCTTCACCACAATTTTTTTCAGTGCCAACATCCCAAACTACCTCGTTTCACTTTAGATGATCTATCGTAATTTGAACAGTCCACAACAAAAATGTCAAAGATTTTAATCCTCCACCTCTAATTATTAGAAACCATTACTTATTTTCTTATGAGTAATTTGAGCGAATGGTTTTTATATTTGGAGCATGCTATAAATGAGTAATTCTTAGGTACTCTCCGAGTATCAAGAATGATATTCTTTCCTCTCACATTTATAGTAGAGTTTATTCATTAAATTCATGATGGAGTCTATCATGAATATAAAAGGAGGAAGCATTATTTCTCTATTCTATGAGAATATTTAAGAATTTTTCTCACTATAAATAACTTAATGTACCTTATGTCCTGTATCTTGGATTTTCCTTTTAAAATTTAGCTAAATTACGTGATTATTTAACTAAATCAGTAAACCACGTTATTAAAACGCCTTCTATTTTCCTCTTTAGAAAGCCCATTTCCTTTCACTTTCACTTGTGTTGAACTCGAGAGTTCAAAGTACTCGTGAATATCCTATTGAATTAGACAAACCACAACATAAACCAGAAATCCAAATGTATGTCCTTCATGAATAATAGCGTAAAAATACAACCTTAACTTCAATTCATTTTTTTAACTTAAATTTATCTTTCAAGTTAACTAAATTTTATCCTTAAATGACGCAAATATATGTCAATTTCATCCTTCTGTCTACTACCATTAAAAATAATTGTCGTTAACCTCCCTATATGTCAATGTGATCCTCATGAGGTTATTTTGTTTCAAAACAATTTTCAATGCTAAGAGAAGTTACCAAAATTTTCTTTTAAATAAAATATTAAATTTGTTATTTTTAAATAATTTCTTCTCTCTCTATTTTTATCTCTTCTCACAGCTCTTTTCTCTCACTCCTCTTCCCTCTCTCTCATCTTGGGTGTGGATTGGTCTTAAGTCTTAACTCTTAAATGCTTTCATGCCCTGAAAAGTGGGGCAACAAGTTTATTTCTAGCATGATTGGGCTCAGATTGTGGGTAGCCAGTGGTTTGCTGTGTACTCAATGAGGATGATTGGGCTAGGCTCTATTTTGGGCTGGGACGGCAAATACCTCGACCTGGTTGGCTCTACAACCATATTTTTTAGGTATTTTATGTATAATTTTTATCAAAATCTTGTATACAAAATTCTGAAATAAGTCAATAACTGTCTTTAAAAAAAAATAAAAAAAATTCTGAAATTAGTCCAATCTAGCCAAGCCTGTATATAGTGCCAAAGAACTGTCTATCTAAAAGATGCCAACAAGCAATTAGAGTTTCATTGATAAGCAACAAAATGAAATTATTGCAACACTAGTTAGTTCATCAAGATTCAAAGAATTTATTTGGACCGAAGAACTCAAAAGCAATTTAATAAAAAAAAAATGAGGGTCTCAAGTTTCTAAAAGAGATATCTGTTAGAATAAAAGTTCAAGGGCCGAAGGCCTAAATCACTTGTATTGTCTAGGGTTAATTTTCTAGTACCACAGTACTAAATACTGCATGTTATACTATAGTACCCCAAGTTCTTAGGCTTATATAGTAATGCTAGGACACATCCAAATCTATACTCTATTTGCATGTCAACTCTTAATTAAATTTCAACATCTTTAAATACATGTGATGGACTTACTCATGTGAAAGTGTTAAAATCCAATCAAAAGTTAACACATAAATAGAACGTGAATTTTGGTGTGAGAAAAAGTGTCTCCAGCATTTCTCAAAAGGCCTCCTACGTACGTTTTAGATATATAAAAGGATAGATTACGACCATTCAATCTTTTTATGGTATCAAAGCCTTAGTTTTGAGAACCATCCTCCACCTTTTGGGTGTCCCCTTCTAGCGATCGATGCTGCCCAGTTCAAGTCAGCAGCCACACCATTTGAAATATCTGAGTACATGAAACAAAATGCCATCAGAACCACCCAAAAAAACTCCATAGAACACGCCACACTGGCGAGAAGTTATGTTCGCTCCGCCACCCACCTCTCATGCCATCGGCAAAGTTCAAGCACTTTCACATGCCTGGCACTGCCCACACACCAATCATCGTTTTTCCATACACACAAGCTACATTTGCCCTAGCCATGTCATATGATGCATTAGAAGATAACAACAGCACACCACAATATCACCTCATGCCACATCGCATGTTGTCCGTGAGTAGTTAACTTTTGACTAGTAGGCCTTCCCTTTTGTAGTTTTTCATACTGATTTAAAAATTTTCATCTAATTTTGACATTTCTAAAGGCGCAAAATGATGCCACTCACACCATTCAAGTGGAGGAATATATATATTGACTTTGAAAATTTCATTGTCGAATATTATGACACAATTTAACAAAATGAAAAAATTATACTATCAAGGAAAGTATTAAAATTAAGTCAAGTTGAAGTATATTTATACAAATATAAAATAAGAAACATTTAATAGATTTAATTATATAAAAAATGTATATTTTTCAAAGTATTTTTGTTTCGTACGGTAAACGAGAGTTTTTTTTTTATTTGGGGTAAATTATGAATATACATATAATATGCATATTTTGTTATGGATTTAAGATTAGAAATAAATTAAATTGTCCGAAGCTTTAAAAATCACTTCTAAAATTGGGCCAATTAAAGTAAATGTTTTTTTTTTTTGGATGAACCAATTAAAGTAAATGTTTGGCATAAATTAATAGCGAAGTTTGATTCCAGTAAATTGGTAACATTGTCAAGGCACTAGCTTTCTACACATGAATATTAAGAAATTTGCAATTGATAATGAGAGATATAATTAAGTTTAGTTTTTCTTTATCAAACTTAACAAGTTTATCTCCTACTCATAATGCGTCACTTTTCAATAAGTCAGTTATATATTAATGGCATAAATGCACTTTTAGTCCCTACATTTTGGTGTTTTTTCATTTTAGTCCCTATATTTCTATTTCACCACTTTTAGTCCCTAAACCAATTAACGCGTATTATTTTAGTCCTTTCCGTTAGTCAACAGACGAAAATCATGGAGGTGACTAACAGAGGGATTAAAATATTATTAAAAATTCACTGTAGCAATAAAAAAAAAAAAAAAAAATTAAAACAAGAACACACCATAACATAAAAACAAGAACAGAAACCCAGAAACTCAGATTTGGCTCAATGTAAAATGATTTCAAAGTGTAAAATATTTTTAAGTCTGAAAATGATTTCAGGTGGGTAGGTCTGAATATTATAATAGGAAATCTGAATATATAAACCAAATCAACAAAAAAACATAACAAAAAAAATTCAATCTCCAAAAAAATAAGCATTGATCGTGAGAGAGGGAGAGGGAGAGATAGATTGAGAGCGGCGAGATCGGCGGGTGGGTTTGAAGGAGGCGATGGTGACGGGATCATGTTAGCTTCTCGCCGAATGTTGAGCTTATTCACGACAACCTTAACCTCATCGTATCGAATCAGTTTCTCCAACTCTCTCTTAGCATCCTTCTTCGCTTCACCGCTCCGGTCACAGAGGTCCGATCCCATCGCCTGGGATCAGCATCACCGCACGTGGAGCTACATCACTGGGTTGGGGCATGTAGGTCACAGATCGATTAGTGTTGGTCATGATCTCTCTGACTTGGGTTTGTTTTTCCATTTGGGTGGTGGTTTGTTTTAAATTTCTGGGTTTATTTTTTTCATGTGGGTTTGATGATTTTTCGGGGTTTATGAGTTTGATTTGTTGGAGGTTTCGGTGGAGGGGGATGGTGTTTGGATATGGAAAATGTGAACATCGCCGGTGGTGGCCGTGGCGTGCAGCAAGAGGAGAATCAGTTGCCCACTCATTGTTATCTAGGTTTGTGGCCGGTGGCCGTGGCCGTGGAAAATGTGAACATCGCCGGTATCTGGGTTTGTTTGAAACTTACATGAGTGGGTATCTGGGTTTGTTTGAGAGTTGTGTGAGTGAGTTTGTTCAGATCTGGGTATCCTTGCTTTTGTTCTGGGTTTATGAATTTAATTTGCTGGAGGTTTCGTTGTTGATTGAAAGATGAGAA
The DNA here is from genome assembly GCA_030021035.2 of Notholithocarpus densiflorus. Classification (NCBI taxonomy): domain Eukaryota; kingdom Viridiplantae; phylum Streptophyta; class Magnoliopsida; order Fagales; family Fagaceae; genus Notholithocarpus; species Notholithocarpus densiflorus. The sequence continues at coordinate 5,814 of JARYZH020002902.1, forward strand.
AATCTGGGTTTGAGTTATGATTTTGAATATCTGGGTTTCTGTTCTTGTGTGTGTTCTTGTTTTAAATTTTTATTTTATTTTATTGCTACAGTGAATTTTTAATAATATTTTAATCCCTCCGTTAGTCACTTTCGTGATTTTCGTCTATTGACTAACGGAAATGACTAAAATAACACGCGTTAATTGGTTTAGGGACTAAAATTGGTGAAATAGAAATGTAGGGACTAAAATGGAAAAACTCCAAAATGTAGGGACTAAAAGTGCATTTACGCCTATATTAATTCTCAAAAAAAAAAATATTGATATTCGATAGCTTAAAAATAAATGAGTTTTGCCAAGAGTCTTATGAAATTATAATTTAATGGCATTGACTAGTTTCTTTTACGAGGAGAATCAAAACTCAAATCTTTCATCCCACTACTGAAATAATTGAATTAATATATATATATATATATATATATAAATATTCGGATGTAACTTGCTTACAAGTTACAACATTTTCTATTCTAATTTAATTGATTACAGGCAGTTGGTCGGAAAGTCATGGCAGCTGAGAAGTCTCAATTAGGCACCCGAAGCACATATGTGTGCAAACATGCTTACTAACTGAAAAGGGTAACTGTCAAACAATGGAAAATTCTTTTTATACATGTCTCCTCTCATTGTTTGATTGTTTATATTGGGAGATGTAGGATTTTCAATTTTGAACGAACTTAATATAATCTTATTCGAACTGTTGTACAACTGTTTAGTTTTATATTACATATCCATCTTTTGAACCCAAAAAAAAAAAAAAAAAAACTAAAAATCTGCTTACATTACATCACAGGGAAGGATTCAGATCAATTATAATCAATGGTTGAGATTAAAAGTTGAAAAAGCAACTTTCAATCTCAACCATTACATAAAGTATATTAAAGGAGAGTTAAAAAGTTAAAGTTAAAAAGTAAAAAATGTAAAAAAATTTGTGAGAGAAAGTGGGTGAATTGCATCAAGTGCAATACCTACCTGGTCTCAATCCCACAGGGAATATATATATGACACAAGACTTTTTGTGCCACTCAAAATGGTTCTCAAAATATTCAAAGAAAGGGATATTTGCTGATATCTCTTTCATGAACTCTTGCCATTTTGTATACACTTCTATCTTCTCTTTTGACTTTGTTAGCTCTCTCTCTCTCTCTCTCTCTCTCTCTCTCTCTCTCTCTCTCTCTCTCTCTCTATATATATATATATATTCCTCTTAACATAGGGCATTAAAATCTTAAACCCACCTACTTGCATTAGAAAATTATGCAAATTTAAGGCTGCGTTTGGTTCAATGTAAATCGAATTTCGAGTGTAAAATGAATGCAGGAGAAAGTGAATTCCCGTAAGGAAAATAAAATCCGGGTGTTTGGTTGTGCAATGAAAAATAGTCCGGAAAACGATTTTCGATGTTTGGTAACATTTTAAAAATGCTACTTTCCTACAAATTTTTCACATTTTCTCAGTATCCAAACAAATTTTATTACAGAAAATTTCAATATATACACTTAAAGAAACAAAAATCTGCTCAAAACAATTCATTAAACTAAAAAATTTGGTTAAACTGAGAAAGGGAGGAAGAGAGACTGATCGAAAACTAAGGGAAAGAGAGAGATCGGTCATGGGTCATGGGCGACGAGATCGAGATGACGAGATCGGTCATGGGCGATGAGATTGAGACGACGAGATCGGCGGCGTCGATGAGCTTTGGTTCAAGAATGAGAACGACGGCATCGATGAGCTTTGGTCGAGAACGAGATCGGTTTTGGGTGGACTGATCTTGGGTGGTGACGATCTAGATGGCAGAGTCGGTGCTAAGGTGCGATCTCGGCGGTGGTACGATCTCGATGGGACGATCTCGGCGGCGCGAACTCGACGACGCGATCTCGTCAGCGCGTTTGGGGTTGGGGCGCGATCTAGCTCACACACACACACACACACACACATTCTCTCTCTCTCTCTCTCTCTCTCTCTCTCTCTCTCTCTCTCTCTCTCTCTCTACGCGTCTATGAGCCCGGAAATGATTTGAAGGTAAAACAGAAACTGCATTCATTTTTCGGGTCAAAGGCCTTATTTTACGGTCAAAGTAAATGATTTTCCGGAAAACTCTATTTTCCATGTGCAACCAAACACACGGAAATGTGTAAAAGAATTTCCTGAAATCGTTTGAAGTCAAAACAAACACAGCCTAAATCTTGCCTTATATTTTAGTGATGCAAATTTACCTTATATTTGGAAATCAAATTCTCATGTATCAACAACTTCCAAGTTTGAACTTTTAATACAATCATTTTTAGTAAGTCACTTGTTAGAGATTCAGAATAACTAGTTTATGAGAGATTTACATAATTTACTTCTCTCGCAAACTAGTGGCAATTGGCAGAATCCTAATCATTGACCATAAAATTAATCAATACTGAATTAACCAAATATCTCTTTTAGTCTTGTTTAAATGACCTAAAATTACCGCCAAACTCTTTAGTTCAAGTGGTCTAAGTATTGTGAGTTCCAATTAGCTCAACTAGTAAAGTCTTTGATGGTTGAATAAGAGATCTGGAGTTCAATCTCCGCTTACACCAAAAATCGATTGATGTCTTGGTTTGATGATAAAAAGCTATTATTAGGAGTGGATGCCAAAGGTTAAAACTCTCTAAAAAAAAAAAAGTGGTCTAAGTATTAAAGTGTTTGGGGGTTGAGGGGAGTAGGGAGTTCGGGTAATAGTAGAATATATATATATAAATATATTTATATATATAAAGACCTAGAATTAATCTATCAATTTAACAATTCAGCCAACAATTATAAAACCTATCTTTAACATGTTTGGGTGGATGTTGTTATTGGTTAATTTTATGCGGTTTTGTAACATAAAATAAATATATAATATCCTCAAAAAAAAAAAAAAAAAAAACTTGAAATAAATATAGTCAAGGTTTAAGTACTTATACATATATGAGGAATCCAGGAAGTGGAAGCTGCGAGGAGATATCCTAAGTGGAGACAACTATGTACAGAGTGAGAAAAAGAGATCCTTGAACCCATGATCTGCAAGTGCCAGCCAATCTAACCAAAAATATCACCTAGTATTAGTATAGTACCACTCCTTTACTCTTCAAGACTCTCACTTTGGTGGACCCTGCACCGCATTTCTAAAGCTGGCAAGATCAACAAAATTCACTATAATAATATACATAAATTCCAATATTGCTGCTCTTGTACCGTACTACTCCTTCTATTATTGAAAGTTAAGTCCTTTTCTTCTCTAAAAGAAAAGGAAAATTGAAAGCTAACACTTTTTTTTTTTATAATTTAATTATGGGGTAAATTGTAAATTACATTCTTAAAAGTTTAGAGGGGTTTAAATTTTACACCCTAAAATTTTAGAATTTGAATTTTACCAAGTTTTTGGGTATTTGAATTTTACTCCCTAAAATTTAGGAGTGTTTGGATTTTACATTCTAAAATTTTGAAACTTTATGGTGTAAAATTCAAATACCTCCACATTTTAGGAATAAAATCTAAATTCTAAAACGTCATGATGTAAAATTCAAATTATGAAACTTCATGATGTAAAATCTAAACACTTCCAAAATTTAATGATGTAAATTGCAATTTACCCTTAAATTTTTTTTTTTGATAAAATTTTCCCTTCATTTTAATAACAAGTCAAGGAGATTTGAGCCTAATTCTTCTTACAAAGAGATCAAGCTATGTCACTTTATAATTTTCAATTCTAAACTAAACTTTTATGAATGCTACAACTTGGTTGCTTGCTTCACTTATTTAATGGTCAGTATCATTGAAATTCGAGACTTGATCAGAACTTTTTTGGAGTTGCCAATTGTGTTAAGTAAGATCTTTAAATCAATAATTAATCCAAATTGAGATTGAGACTGACCAACAATTACTTAAAAATTAAAAATTCTATAATAAAAAAACAAGCTTTTAATAGTTCAAGATTTGTGGGATTCACATCTTATGATTAGGGGGATTCAAATCTTATGATTAGGGGTGTTCACAGTGCAATGCGATTTTGGACCATTTTTAGCATCATACTTTGCGGTATGGTTTAGCCAAAACCATAACTGCACCGCACCTTATTTTTGCGGTCACATGTAGGGTGCATTGTGGTGTATAGTTTAGCCAAAACCATAACTGCACCACGCCTCATTTTTACAGTCACATGTGCAGTGCGGTCGGTGTATAAAAATTCACCTGCTATTATCCATGGAATTCTAAGCGATCAAACAACAAGAAGACATTATAAATCTCTCAAAAGTGAATAAAAGCAGTTCAAAGTATCCACAAGGCACTGTAGGTAACATAAATTAACTCTGAAATCCCAATAACACGTAGTAAATATCTAAACCCAGATTCAGTACCAAACAAAAACAAAGAAAACCAACAAAAATTAAACTTAAGGGGCCGTTTGGTAACGTTGTTCTAGTAACGTTGTTTGTATTTTTTGGAAATACGTGTGGGTGAAAAAGTATGTGAAAATACGTGTAATGTTGTTTAAAAACTGAAAACATGTGTTTAAACTCCTATAGATTAACTTTAAATATCTAACATAGCTACTGAGTATTGAGTCATGACCCATCACTTCCAAGTGCCAATATACCAACGGCAACAATCAATAAAAAAAAAATATAATTAACAAGTTTGTCATATACAAGCTATCAATAGATTAACTTTAACAAAGAAAAATTTGAATTGAACACATATAGAGAGAGAAATACTGCAATAGTAGAAGCAACTGGTGCAAGTGAGTAGTCTAGTGGCAATTCAAGTGGAAGTGTGGCGGCTTCTGACTTTTGAGGGCTGAGAGAGTGATACGATTTTTTTTTTTTTACTAACAGAACAGTGAGATACGGCTAGGGTATTAAATTATTAATGTATTGATATTTTGTCCTTATTATATATATAATATAATATAAAATAAATAAATAAATTAATATATATAGAGGGAGCGGTGCGATTTGTGCGGTTTTCATATTATAAAACCGCAAACCGCACTACATCATGCGGTGCGATGCAGTGCAGTGCACTGTTACTTGTGGTGCGGTACAATTATGCTATTTTGCAGGCAATTTTAGTGTAGTTTTTATGGTTTATACGGTTTGGTGAACACCCTTATTTATGATAATGAGTGATAAACCTACCGGATACCAATGTCATGTTGTTGTGGTTTTCATTCTTTTGTTTTCATTAGCAAGCAAGACTTAAAAGGGAAAAAGGAAGTTAGTCAAAGTAAAAAGCAACAAACAGAAATTAGAGAAGTGGGCCAGTCAGCACCGCCCAATTTCAATTCCCGAATGGCTTAGAAAAAAAAAAAACGACCAACCACCTATTCCACCGGTTACGCGAACTATCTCCGGTTTTCCACATTTAGTTTTTTCTGTCAACTTCTGCAACTTCTCTCCCAGTTATGACCGGCTTTTCCGGTGGGAAATAGTAATTCTAAACTCCGTTTTTTTATTTTTTATTTTTTTATTTTTCAAGTAAACCGTCTCTTTTGGTTGAGGAATATTGTAATTCACTTTTTTTTTAAAGACTAATAATATATATATATATATATATATTTAGAGAGTTTCAACTTATAGCGTCTGCTCCTGATAATAGCTCTTTATCATTAGATCAAGACACAAATAAGTTTTTTGGTGTAGGCGGAGATTGAACTTCAGATATCTTATACAATCATTAGAGACTTTACCAGTTGAGTTAACTGAGACCCACATATATATATATATATATATTTTAAGTTGTAATAATCTAATCAATCTAGATTTTTTTTTTCTTTTTTCTTACAACCAATGGTATGGCGCCCATGTTCTACCACTAAAACAATGTCACCATTCCCACGACTAAAACTGAATGCATACTCGCTCCAAATGCACAATTTTAAAAAAAAAAAAAAATCAAAATATGGTTTTAAAAAAATCCCACTTTTCATGAAGTTTTTTTTTTCCTTAGACTTGATTGTTTTAATCTTGAAATTATTGAAAACATTAAAATTTTGTTTTTAAATTTTAGAAAATATTTTTTTCTCGTTTCTTAATTTTAAAAAATCTTTCATATTGTGTGCGTGATCAATATTTTCGTGTCACACATGACTGTCAATGTCAAAGCTATAAAATCCTTTAAGGGGGTGTTTGGTACATGTTTTCAAATAACAATTTTTAGTTTTTAAACAACATTATACGTATTTTAACACATTTTTTCACCTACACATATTTCCAAAAAAACTGAAAATTGTTGTTTAAGTGCATGTGTGACTTTTTTTTTTTTTTTTGATTGGACAATGGACTTTTTTAGAGTTTTCAATATAGCCGTGCATGATTCAAACCTCTCTCAAACAACTATCAAATTATCAACAACAACAAAAAAAAATAATGCCACCTAATAATAAAAATTAATGAAAGAGTAATGCTGTAAACATCGATTTTTACATCAGTTATTTCACACTCCCTCAAATGTGCATTTACGTATAAAAAAATATATTTGTAATTCAATTAGTTGATACTTCCTAATATTGCCAACTCAAAAAATAAAGGTTCAAATTCATTCTTACCAAACTATCAAACCACCAAAATACAAATTACACCTAAATGGTCTCACCATAAAACACTTGGTGTCAACAGTCTTACATTTTTTTTTTATGAAAGAAAGGGGAGGCAGGGCAACCATAGAGGGAGTATAATGTTTTCAAAGAGTTTAACAACCTAAAAAGATGTTTCAAAGTTTCATACCAATTTTAGAGATGAAATTTTTACCTTATTTCAATTAGCAACATCATTAAATGCTTTTTATTTTTTTTATTTTTTTATTTTGAAGAACATCATCGTTAAACGTTGATGATGCATTCTCATAGTGCACACAGCTTCACTAAAAAGCGCGTACATAGTTTACCAGTGACTTTCTTCAATAAATAAATAAATAAATAACCCATGAAATTTTCCACTGGATACACTCTGTCTTTCTCTTTTCATTTTAACCAAAAAAGTCCAAAACTCTCAATCTGGCCGACGCCTTAACGCGTTCACGCGTATCACTTGTCGCTTCATTTGTGGGTTATCCCCTATATATAACCCATCCGAACTTCTCTTTTCTTTAGGTGCAGAAATTAAAAAAGTTAGAAGGCTTATCCCATTTTTCTTTCTCTGCATCTTCTTCCAAAACCAAAACCAAATTTCACTTTCTATTTCTTTTTTATCCTTTAAAAAAAGAAAAAGAAAAAGAAAAAGAAAAAGAAAACGTATTGTTCGAAACCCAAAATGCCTTCTTT
>JARYZH020002903.1:0-13119 GCA_030021035.2 Notholithocarpus densiflorus
TATTCTCAAGGCTACTCCTCTTTTGCAGAAACTTGAACTTACGGTTAGTCATGAAATTTTATATATATGAAAGGTAGTGCATGTTTCTTGTTGATGTCTTTTCTCTTGAATAGTCGAACAATAATTTTTTAAACTACATTGCGCCTGAATTTTATATACTATTGTACCACTTTGCTATCACTATATGTTCAAGTATATTAAAAAATAAATAATAAGGTTCCACATTGATGTAGCTAATAAGTTTGTTAGGAGTAAGGCTGTCACATAAGGCCCTCACCATGCCAGCAATATTTTATATTAAGAGTAATACTAGTCACATACTCTTTATTACACACTCACTATACACACACAGTTACTTAAAAAAACAAAAAATCATGTTTTTATAACAAGATTTTACAATTTTAATTTAAAACATCATAATTTCAATTGAAATCGTGTTTTGAAAACATAATTTCAAATGATGTATATATGAAGTGTGTAATAAGGAGCATATAATAAGATTTTCCATTAGGATAATATTCCTCCATTAGTTATTGTGAGAGCCCCAAAAGTTAATTTCATGCATGTTTAATGGAGATCAATTTATGTGTCCCCTGCCTAGGTTGGAAATATTGTGCATCATCTTTGGAGTTATGTGTAATTATAGAATATTTTGGTAGTACAATACAATAAATACATATTTTTTCTTTTTATATTAAAGTGGATCATATTTACAATATTGATAATAAGATTCACTATTTATGTGAAATGAGTGAATACCATGGGCAGCACTATAGCTAGCCCAAAAGGGTTCAAAATTATAAATTATGATTTATAATTATAAATTATGCTGTTTATTATATGTCTATGACTAGTATTGTTTTTATTATTTACCTCAATTTCCGTGGAATTAGAAAGTTTTTGGAACGAGCAACTTATTATTCTTATATGGTTTATACTATATTATGGGACAAAATTGGCCTTTACCCTTTTAAAAAAAACAATCCAGTATTTTACCTCATTTCCCAAACTATTTTGGGAAATGTCCCTCTTTTGAAACTCAACTTTCTCAAATTCGAGTTTAAAAAAAAAAAAAAAATTCTGGAGCCCTATAGTAGCGTTTTAAGGAGCCTATAGTGATGTTTTAAAGACTTATAGTGGCGTTTTGTAACTCGATCTTCATAAACTCGATTTCAATGCAAGTTTTTCCTTTTTTTTACCTATAACTCGAGTTCATGAAGCTCGAGTTACAAAATGCTACTATAGGCTTATTAAAACGTCACTATAGGCTTCTTAAAACGCTACTATAGGGCTTAACTCGATTTTGAGAAAGTTGAGTTTTAAAAGAGCGACATTTCCCTAATTAGTTTGAGAAATGGGGCAAAATATTGTATTGTTTTTTTAAAAAGGGCAAAGGCCAATTTTTTCCCTATATTATGTGTTTAAGGCATTGGGTTTGAATAAAAATTTATGATTTATAATTTATGCTTCGGTTAAGTTTTGTAATTGAAAAATGGAAAAATGTGTTGCTAGATCTTATATATCTCAATGGTCATTTCGTGTTTAAATTTTTTTTTTTTTTTAATTTACAGCAACTTAAGCAGCGACACATTTATAATAAGTTAAAAAATCGTTGTAGAGAGAGAGAGAGAGAGGTTAATCATTAATGACAGCCATGGCCATTTATGATTCTCATCATTGAATTTAAATTTGTTTGTGCTCACCTTAATTCATACAATGCAATAAATGAGCACTCAATTACCTTGTTATTTCTTCTTTTTATTTCTTCTTTCGTTTTTCTGTTCATTTTTTTAAGGGACTTGCAATTGGCTTAAATCTAGTGTTCCTCTATACTATATCTAAACTGTCATTTTTTATAAACCCAAAACACCCTATATTACTCTAATACAGATTCAGACAAACTTCTGTGTGTTGATGAATTATCGATTCATAATGAAAAAAAATTATGGTTTATACATCACAAAAAAAAAAAAAAAAAAAAAAAAAAAAAAAAAGAGAAAAGAAAAAAGAAGATAATATTTGTTGCGTTTAATTAATTTGTTTATAATTCTCTATGCAATGGTTTATAATCCTTCTTTAAAAGAGCTTATTCTGAGCTAGAGTAATCATCAAAATTTTAGGTCTTATATGTAGGTGTACTTCAGAATTCAAACTGACTTATTTTCTCAAGTCGCATTTCATAATTTTATTGTCTAGAAAATCCATATCATCTCTCTCTCTCTCTCTCTTAAAAAAATTTTGAAATTAGGTTTTGGACCATGTTCATTTAAAGCCCAAAAGAATCCCCAAAATCCGTCCAACCAAACAATTAATTGGTTTCATGGCTTGTATAATTTTTACTTCAGGGAGGGCTCATGGCCCACATTATATTTCTTATCCCCACAAAATGAGATTCCTCAATAAAAACTCATATTAACAAAAATGGGTTGTTAAGGAAAATTGCAAAAATTCAAGTCTATTGGATTATTTGGACAATGTGATTGTGAGACCGACCCATATTTATTGAGGGCCCAAACATTAATGGTTTGTTTGGATTGAGGGAGAGGGAGGGGGAGTAGAGTAGAGTAAAATAGATTTATCACAAAATTAGCTTATTTTTAGCCAACTTTACTCTAGTCCCCTCCACTCCCCCTTTTTCCCCCCTCCATCCAAATAGGCCATAAAGGCAAAATGATATATGTAGCTCACCGGCATTCAACCCAAGAAGGCTTATCAAACTAGAAGACAAAACATTGGTTAGCATGTGGAAAAAAAAAAAAAAAAAAAAAAAAAAAAAAAAAAAAAAAAAAAGCAAAATCTTGCACATCCCACTAAGAAGTAAGCTGCCAGCACATAAAGCATTCATCTCTTTTATTTGGCATATTAGCAAACAAGACCAAAGGTATGGTTACAAGGCCAAAGTTCAAATATGCCCCAACCAAATTCAAGAAATGAGGAAATTTCCCATCACTCATAACACTTCAAGATGAAACTTCACCTTAAATCTTCAGTTCATGGTCCAAACACATGAGTTTCATGGATGAAATTTGAGAATTTGTGATTTGGAGGGCCAGTATAGCTCCAACAATTCCCAAAAGTAATTGGGCATTAAGCTTGGTGTATCCATCAACTTTTTGAGGTCTTGAAAGGGCCAATACGTAGTAGGATTTCGTCACCAAGCTAGTTTTAGGGAAATGGGTCTCCCTCTCCTCTCTTTAGTCTAATCAAGATTTAATACCTTTTATTTGTCGAGAATTTTTTTTGATGAAGAAGAAAGATCAAACAAAGGAACAAAGTTTGGAGGCACGAATAGTCATTTTTCTTATACAATATTTGCCCGAATACGAGTGTTCCTAACTTTTTATTGGAAATTTATCCCTAGAATACAACCAAACCTATTGGTTTCTAAAAGATTTCAAGTGGTTTTAAAATTTCAGAAGTTATATGAATATGAGAGTTAAACCCATATTTATAAGCCAAGTGTAAGTATAAATAAAGTGTTATAATTGTTAAAAAATGGTTAAAATAATTTCCCACTAGCGTAATTTTGGTCATAGAAACTGCAAAAACTGAAATTTTGCACAATCTCGCCTAAAACTCGCTGGACACTCACTCAAGCAAATTGTACAAAATTTCAAATCAGAGAGCCACAAAGATCTCACCTCTCACTTGGATCTACCTAGATGTTGACCAACTTTTCTGACCTTGTGTTTTCCACTTTTTTACTATTGTTTCTTTAATTACCTCACCTAAAAAGGTAATATCACATTTTTCACATACAAAATGGGATTATATAACATTCTTCCACTACCAAAGTGGAATCAAACATGTATTGCAACCTAATTGGATATATAAAATACCCAACCTCTAATCATCAAAGCAGCTTGCAGCTTCGGGATAAATAAACAAATGGTCTGTTTGGATACCGCTTATTACTGAAAATTGAAAACTGAAAACTGAAAAAACTGTAACAAAATAATTTTTAAATATATGAATAGTACTGTAGGACCTAGTTTTAACTTAAAATTTGCTTAATTCCCACTTGTGGGTCCCGTGAACAGTGCACGGGACCCACAGAAAAACGCCAAACACACTAAAGTTTCAGTTTTCAGCAACATCCAAACTCACACCAAATGACTTAAATTTTCCAATATTTCCTCTCTTAGCCAAAGACTATATAGGTTGTCAAGAACCAATTTCCCAAGGGAGAGGAATACCACTCCTACAAGTTGGTATTTTCCTCCCATTTTTTCCACTTGACTTTCAAGATTTGGCGCGATTTAGGAGGACCAAGTAAAGTACCAAAGAACTAACCATATTCTAAGAACTAAAGACCTTGTCATCATCTACTCTCAGAAAATTAATGCCATCTTTCTTCCCAATTCCCATAGCTCAAGACGCCTTAGAAAATCCTTTTCCACACATCACCATTATTCTCTTTCCTCACTTCACTTCACTTCACTTAAAGCCTATTTAAGTAAGATAAAAATGCTCTCATAGAGGAGTCACACATCTTTCTAAGCTAGTGATCAACAAGAGAACTTGACCCAATTGATCACACTCTTTTCCTCCAATTACACTCAATTTTTTTCCACTAATTCAAAAGTTTTAAGGTTGAGCCTGTATTGGTTTACTATTATTGTTACCATTGGATTTTTATTATTTTATTGATATCTTACTAATGGTTCAAGGATGTTAAAGAATCGTAGTTGTAGAGAGAGTATGTTGTTTCTGAAGAAAGGAGTGCACTGTTATCTAAAGAAGGGAGAAGATTACGTGGAAGATTTGGCATTCGTGGATAGCAAAAAAAAAAAAAAAAAAAAAAAACCAAACTCCTAAATTGTAGAATAAAGTTTGGCTACAACTCTACAAAATATTTTTTTATTGGATATGATTTTTAACAAATCCATCATTAAAATTTTTTTTTTTTTCTCCGCTTGCAAAATTTTCAAAAAATCAAAAATCAATTCTTATATTATTAATTAAATGTTTAAATTTTAAATTTTTTTATATAAAATTATATATATATATAATAAGTTTATAGATTAAATAGTAAATAATTCTCAATTAACATAAAATTTAATATTTCTTATGAACGTAAAAAATTTAGATTTTTAAAATATATAACAATGTAAAAAAAAAAACTAATTGAATTTGTAGCCAAATAAATCCATTGATCAGGTCAGATGCGGGATAGGAGTAAAGTAAAACGCTGGGCTTCGTGGCCCCTTTGTTCTCTTTTATAGATACGAAAAAGAAAGAGTAAGAAGGAAATACTATGATATTGAACTCAGCTGCAGGCATTGGCATGGCTGTCCCTTGCACTTGCAGGCCTCCATTATTATTAAGGCCCATGTGCTTAAGCTCCAACATTAACACAGAGCAGCTACGTGCCCAGCTTGATCAGCTTCACTCTGAGGCAGCAAGAACCAGAGCCCAAGGTATGATAATACATGTACCCATTTGATAATAATTAACCATACCCGTTTGCTCTCTTTGATAATTCTGTTGATAATTAGCCACACCCATTTGCCTTTTTCAATGCAAAACCATTATTAGGATAGATTTTGTCATAGTTTATCTCATCTTCGATAATTGAGTGTTTACCAGATGATTGTTTGGCCAGTTGAATTGGAACAGTGACTTAGTATATCATATAGACAATATATGAAATCATTCATTAGACAGTAATAATATTGAAATTATGACCACATGGATTGCTCATGAATAGGCTTATGACTTTTTAGAGATGATGAATTGGGTTGATGGGTTTGTAACCCAAAATGAATTTTAATGTGCACCCAGTATCCTCCAAGAAATTACATTCTAAAATTTAGAAGAGGAATGTTCCAATAGTGAATGGCACTGGATGCTGCCACAGCATTCACGAAACCATAGAGTGATATTAACAGCATTGACTTTAACTAGTTCAGGTTGAGCTACACAATGTTCAAACTGTGGTTATTTCTCTTTTGCCAGAACATCTGCATATGATAAAGGCAGTGCAGCGCTCCAAATACTACTACTATCATGATTCATGATAATTGAATCTTCCTTTCCAGCATGCTAAAAACACCAAAATCGTCCCTAGGCATCAACCTATGTACTTTAATTAGAATTGCTCCAACCAGCTCCCTCACTATGGCACAATGTAGTATTCTTACATATCCAATGCTATTTCATAATAATTTCCTTCTCTGATCATACAGTTACAATTAACCCAAATTTTCTGGCCAACCAAATAATGCTATGTTTTTTTGGACGTTTGTACACCAAATGCTATACACACCTTCACATATATTGCACCACTTTTTTTTTACTGAAGGATATAAGTTTTTTTTGTATTCATGTGATTAATAATTTTGGTTGTGAGCTTGAAATATGGTAATAAGATTGATTGTAGTGTTCATGCTAGACTGGGGGATGTCTTTGTAGTGATTTTTATTTGATGCATATTGAGCACTAGTCTTGGCTTCTTGTAGTATTGTGTCCCTAGGGAATTTTACTGCTATTCATTTTTTTCTTAATGCAAAATCAAACCTCAACTTGTCTAAAGTATTGGTTGTTTCAGTGTGAATTTAGACATAAGAGGAACTTAATGTTGGATATCTGAATGACAAATTTTCTTTTCATTACTATTATGAATTTATGGTTTATAATTCTTTTATATTTGTTGGCGAGCTCTTCAGGCATTGTTTAGATATCAAAGAATTTATCTTCTCCATTCAATTGTTTATGTTTGATATTTGACAAAATACTCCATTGCTTTTAGTGCCAAATATCTGAAACGCATACTGCATATAATTGGTGACATCATTTTAGAACACTTTGTCATCATTGATTTTCAGCAAACAGTGCAAGATTGAGGCTTCTGCGATTGTCAGAAGCAGCTGAGAAGATTCAACGACAAGCAGCTATTAGTGTCCAAACTGGGAAGGAAAATGATGCGAGAGAACTACTTTTTCAGAAGAAGAAGGTTAAGCAAGCTTTGGAGAAGTCAAAGAGCCGCATTGAATTGCTTGATGAGCTTTCCACAAAGCTTAACAAGGTAGAATAAAGTGTTAATTATTAGAAAAGCATTACTTTTATGTTGGATTCAACTGAGGAACTTCCTGGACCTTTTAATATCTATATTCTAAGTAGCAAGCTGAGTCACATCAAATTTTCATAATAACAACCCCCCCCCCCCCCCTCCCATGGCATGCTCCAATTCTGCAAGTGAGATTGTGTTGCTAGTTGTGTTATATGTTATGCCTATCAGGCAGTGAATATACTAAAGGAGGGAAGGTGCACTACAACTAACATAACAGCCAGTTGAAAAACGCTAGCTAGCTAGGCTAATTGAAAAGCAATTTGAGGTGGTGGAACCTAGAATCAATTAGGATTAGGGATTATATCTTGAGGCAGCTATGCATGATAAGATATTGCAAAAATGATCATGAAAGTAACTGTAACTTATGCATAGAGCGTGCAAGTGATCCAGTGAGTGTTGTTTCTTATTCCTCCTTCATGCTTTAGGAAATAGATCATTCACAAAGCTGTCGCCATATGGAGTGTTGGAGGCTCTTGATAACTTTAGACCCAGTTTACGGTTTTTGAAAGGAGGTTCTGTTTGTCATGTTTAATGGTCATAGTTCCTGTTTTAATATATTACATTATCTGTTATAGACTTCAGAGAAATTTAGTTGTAACATATTATTTGATTTATCTCATGCATGCTCTGATTTCCTTTGAAATTGAGCTATCAAAAGCATTTTACATAGCAGTTTAGGGGGAGAAGGGGAGGGGGATAGAATGTGTCCAATATGGTGCCAGTGAGGAAAAAGGGACATCTTTGTGAGATCATATTTACTGTACTTACCATCCATGCTACTAGTCCGCTATTCTCTTTCTCAAATTAAATAAAAATTAGAGGAAAATTCTGGAATTTAAGGTTATATAAGTTTGGAAGCATCAAAATGTTTCTCTTTTTCAGAGAGAACAATCTGAATTTTTTATGTTTGTTTTGACAGAGAGAGCTGGTGGACATTTACAAAAATACTTAGCCAGTATATAGCAGTTATTAGTGTGAATTAGATATGATTTTTCTTATTGTGTAAAAGCTTTTCTCGAGTTTCTATCTGACACTAGGCCTCATGTGTTATAGTTTTTTTTATTTATCCAAATAAACCCAATCCTTGTAGCAACTAGCAAGTGCTGCCACAGGGTTTATCACAAAAGCATAGAGATTGGCTGCCGACACCATGTCACACATGCTATGTTAAATAAGTGCTTCATAAGACCCTAGCTTAGAGGGGAAGAGAGATTAGATAGCTCAACAATCCATCCATCTTATCCCTATGTCTTATTAGACCAAACTGATTCCACTATGCATCGGCACTTGTTATACAAACTAAGTTCATGTAAATATAATTAGTTTAAGACAGATGTTGGGCTCATGTAAATAAATGGTGGATTTTATTATTAAATTTGTTTTGTATATATCTTGTACATGATTGTTCAACCAGATAAGATTCTCTATATAATTTATATATATGTCTTATTATGGCCTGAAAGATCTCTACCATTTTAATCAATGAGTAAAAGCTTCTTATGATTAATTTTAAATGTGTTTCTTTTCATGTCACTGGATTTATTTTATTTTTTCAAATTTTATATCTTTGCTCAATCTCATTCAAGAACAAAATCTTTCAGCCAACCATATGATCAGAAGAAGCCTAATTTGGTTTCAGGCCATATCTCTGAAAGAAAGTCAGCTGGTTGGGAATGTTGCTTTGGATCTTGAAGTCGGCAATGAAAATGCACCCAGTCCTGTTTATAGCACCAAAGCAGGAAAATAAAGAAGATCTGAATGAGAACAAAGAAGTTGAGCCTCATGTGCTGGAACTTGATGGCCAACAGGATTTGCAGCTTTGTTCAGAGATTGAAGAAAGCCTACCTGTTGGTAAGGAGCCAGAGGATATTCAAGCTTCTTTGAGTGTTGGCATTTGGAATGATAATGACCTAATCAGTGGCTTGAATGGAATATCTTCTTATGATGAATTCTTGGAACATATAGTTCAAGAGCTGAGCAAAATTGATGCAAAACTTGTCACCATCTTGAGGGTCTCAACCTTGGTACTAGATAGCAAAGAGACACCAAAAAATTCAAAGGTGCAGCAAACTCAAGAACTTCCTGAGAGCATCTGTGGGATTAGAAAAAGGTATGCATATTAATAAACTTAAAAGTTGATATATAAATATTTTGAAACAGTCATGATTGTTGCTGAGATTTATATACTAGTGCAAATTAATTTAATATTGAGAATGCAAGTTTATTTTCTCCCCCACAGAATTGCAAGTATCAAGTTGACAAAGGTAGAGACCAGATGATATTTCATCTTTTCGTACTCAATTTTCAGCAGGCAGGCGAGGATTGATTCTATGTATTGTGGTGCTGACAGCTAGAGAGAGAATATGAAAAGATTGTGAGAGCTCAATCCTAGACTGGCTGGTTTTTCTTTTGATGTGTATTAGTAACTATATTATTACAAGTTTTCCATCTATATCTATTTATTACTAAAAGCTGAAACGTAGCGTTTAATGCTGCTACTTTCACGTTGCGCCACATCAGCTGCCACATCATTCTTTTTTTCTTTTCTTTTTTAAAATATAATTTTTCCTACAATTTTAAAATGGTTTTTACAATTTTCAGCCCTATAAATGCAGCCCACTACTTATTTATTTACTTCCACTATCACCCTATAATAAATCCAGCCCACTACTTATTTATTTACTTCCACTATCACCCTATAATAAATCTGTATAATTAATCTAGCTCACCTCTTATTTATTTAGTTTCACTATCAAGTCCAACCCAAAACCTTTTCAATTCAGCTTTAGGGTTTTGTGTGAGCCTTTTCAGTTTTAAAAAAAAAAAAAAAAAAAAAAACAAACACGTTGAGGCCTTTCAAGCTTTAGGGTTTTTTTTTTCTTTTCTTTCCAATTTTCTTATAATTGTTTTTAACATTTATTTTTTTAATATTTACACTTCTCCAACCTTTCTCTCTCCCTTACCGGTTCATCTCCCCACTACTTCTTCAATCTTTCTCACTCTCTTACCTTTTCATCTCCCCACTACCCTCTACATTAATATCATTCTTCCTTTTTCCCTTCATCTTCCTTTATTTTTGTCTCTTCTTATTCACACCCTCTTACTATAAATTTGTCACTATCTCTTCTATTATATGCATAGTTTTCCCTCACAAAAAAAAAAAAAAAGTTCATCTCTCTCTCTCCCTCTCTCTCTCTCTCTCTCTCTCTAAATTTTTTGGTGGATTTTTTTTATTTTTCTTGCATCTCTACTTTAGGTTGATAATTTTTTATATTCTTTAAAACTCTATTTTGGGTTAATGCGATTTAGTTTTGTTTTTTATTTATTTATTTTTTTAATTCTCTTTGATTGTTAAATGTTATCCTATTGCGTTTTAAAAATTAAATATAGCATATAAAAATATAATATTATTCTATTACATAGCATGATTTGGATAATTTGGTATTTATTCTGTTACATAGCATGATTTTTTATAGTGCTCAATTTAGATATTAAACTATGAGACTTTACTAATTTTTGTTTATTTTCTAATCCTTTGTGGTGAACAAAGTACTCTTAATAGTTGTATTAGAAGTACTCTATAATGCCATTTATTTAAAGAAAAGCAAAGGTTAGCCAAACGAAAATAATTGGATAGGTGACAAATTTTAACTTTTGCAATTTTAATTTTATTTTTATTATTTTATAACAATGCATGTATAGAAATTTAATTCTTAGATTTTGCTAATAATTGTTTATTTGATAATATGTTTTGGGTGGCCGAAATTATAATTTCTACAAAGAAAATAATCTTAATAGATTATCAAAAACAAAATTTTATCCTAATATGGGTTCAATTAATCATTGTTAAGTTTTATTAATTTTTTTTAGTTTACGTTTTTTTGGTGTTTTGGATTGTTCCTATATTACATTTATGATTGCTCCTATAATAAATAAAAATATAATTACGAAATACATTACTCATTATTAGATTAGTTTAAATTGTAAAAAAAAAAAAAATTAATAAAACCATCATAAAAATAATTATCACACGCAACGCGCAGGTTCGCGGCTAGTTATATATAATATCCATAACACTTTCCCCAAGCTGGAGCATAGGTATCCATCTTGCCCATCTTACTAAGTTCCTTAGTAAATACGTCTCCTAATTGATCCCAAGACTTGACAAAGGAAGTAACAACTTGTTTCACATACCATACCTCAATTAAAGTGTCAGTCCACCTCGATTTTCTTTATGGTCTCATGAAACACAGGATTACTAGCAATATACATAATAACTTGATAATCACAAAACATCTTCGAAGGCTTTTCAATAGAAAATCCCAATTTTTATAAGATATTCAGCCATAACATTTTGCATGTTGTATGAGCCATAGCCCTATAATCAGCTTTGACGCTATACCAAGTCACCATATTCTACTTCTTGTTTTACCATGTTACCAATTTATCACCAACAAAAGTACACAAGCCTTTGTCTTTCAAAATGACCTCGAATTCAATCTACCCTAGAAAATCCAACAACCTTCAAATGAATGAACTAACAATTTCCCAAACACTAACTAGATGCTTGTATGCAAGTTTTTTTGGTCAGTGTATGCAAATTCATGCAACATAAGTTAGGATTATGTTCAACCTATTGTTTTAAAAATATAAAAGATGGCCAAGCATTTAGATCTTTTTTTTCTGTTAAGAATCTTAAAATTGTTTCCTTCATTGTGACCTCATTTATCTTGTGTTTTTGTTAAATGATTATGCTTTACTTTATGAACTATAAGTGTTATTTCTAAATTGAACATCATTAAGATTACATGGAGATTGTTTTATATATATTTGGGATCATGCCCAAGAGCATTTTTAATCCTTGGAGGAATTAATTCGGTAAACACTCTCCCTTTATTTTGATTTTTCTTCCTTAAGCCTTTTGTGGACACCATGGAGAGAGGAATCATCAAACTTTTGAAGATGTGGGAGGCTCCGTTGTTTGGCCATAATAAATTTTCATAAGATCATTATTTGAATGGTTAAATGGTCTCGTGTGTTGTGTCCTAGTGAGATTAATTATATCTTAGAATTCATTGATTCATTTTTTACAAATCTCTTTCTTTGTAATTTTTAGCAATACTTCATGCACACTTGAGGTAGATCCTTTTAATTAATAAAACTTAATACTTATAAAAAAAATAATAATAATAATAAAATAATGGTGCAGTATTATAGATATAGATTCAATTCCATCAGGGACACTATATTCTATAAGTTGAAATTCTATTGTATTTATAAGAAGTGAACTTTATTTTAGTAAGAAACAAGAGGGTATATAATAGAAAATCGAAAGTGCTTTTCTGTGAAATTCCTTTATGTGAGCATCAAACTTACTATTTAATACGTTACTGCTACCATGTTCATGGAAAATACTTTATAATCTGAAATTTTATTATTTATCAAAAAAATGTTCACGGAAAATGCCTATATACATGTATGAACACATAAATACATATATAAATGTATGTAATGTAATATTCAGGAAAAAAAAGTACGTAATTTAATAGATTATATAATATATTCCTTATGTTAAATAAGTGCTTCGTAAGACCCTAGCTTAGAGAGGAAGAGAGATTAGATAGCTCAACTATCCCTCCATCTTATCCCTATGTCTTAGACCAAATTGATCCCACTATGCATCGGCACTTGTTATGCAAACTAAGTTCATGTAAATATAATTAGTTTAAGACAGATGATGGGCTCATGCAAATAAATGGTGGATTTTATTAAATAAATTTGTTTTGTATATATCTTGTACATGATTGTTCAACCAGATAAGATTCTCTACATAATTTACATATATGTCTTATTATGGCCTGAAAGATCTCCACCATTTTAATCAGTGCGTAAAGAAATACCCCAAAGCATACCATTATTCAAGAATCTCAAAGAATTGAACATGAATGTCTGGAACTCAAGTTGTGGCTCAGAGGAGGATGAACTCTTATGGGTTTTATTTATTCTCAAGGCTACTCCTCTTTTGCAGAAACTTGAACTTACGGTTA
>JARYZH020002904.1:0-13085 GCA_030021035.2 Notholithocarpus densiflorus
CTTAAGCTTCTTATTCATCAACAATGTCTACTTTTTGTAGGAGAGCTGGTCAGAACGTATTCGATACAAGTTGGCATCAAATCTAGTGCTTTCAGATGAAAATGAACAACGTTCAAAAATAATAGAAAATGCTAGAAAAACTCCACTACAAGATATTTTTCGGTCACTGGAATGACAGTGATTTGTATACATTGATGACTGAATTTTTTGGAAAATGTTGCAATTTAGTGAATTTTATTTTTAATTGAAAGGGAGATTGAATTTCGTGAGTTGCACTACCCTTGTTTATGTGAGTTGTCTTGCATGTTTTTAGATATCAATTTATGATGTTTGATTGGTGAGGATGCTAAGATGCATATATATGAAAGTGCTCTTAAAACATCCATGATTATTAATAGAAAATGACACCCATCTCTATTAGCATTTTAAAACAGCCATGATTATTAGTTTTATGGAGGGACAATGCTGTGTCATTATTCAGTGAGGCCCTTCAAGATGTAAAGGGTAAGATGTTGGAAGCTTCTATACATTTGTGAGAGGTGACTCGGTGAGCAGTAGGTTTGGAGTTTGATTTGCCATTCTAGCGCCAGTTGGGTATCCATAGAAGCTTGTAACATCATTCCATAATGTGTCATTCATAATCACAGTGATTGCACTTAGGTCGTTCCTTCTTGTGAATGGGGGCTTCATGCATGCTTTTTTAAGAATTGTGCCCCGAGGGCAGAGGTTGCCAACATATTACTGGAACAAGAAATGGATGAAAAAAAAAAAAAAGGATAGTGCGTTGATGTTGTTCTTGGAGAATCAGTGCCTACTCTAGATTGATTGAGGGAATGGGATCCATGAATAAAATTTGGCCTAGTATAATGCTTATGATTAGTTGAGCCTTAATGAGAAACTTTATGGTGTCCTAGTAGTGCTAATGATATCCTTCAATGCTCCACAAGAATATGTAGGGATGGATTGTAGACTGTAGAGCGGAGACCTCGTCACATTATCACTTCAATTTGGTGAAGTATGTAGCAATGAACATTGTATCTTGAACTAGATTATGAACGGTTTGCCCTAATTGAAATATTTGTGTACTGTTTACCTGTGAAAACACTTATTTGAGATATGTCCAAATCTCAAAACCAAGATGCAGTAGATGACATTGGTGGATATCTCAATTTGACCATGTTGTTACAGTGGATCCATTGTTAAAGAGTTCAATTAGAGAAGAATTTTCTTGATTGAAAACAGTGCAACTAGTGAGTCAAGATTGTTTTGGTGCTTACTGCCATGATCATAACATGATTCTATATGTTATAATTATCTTCAGTCAAGGGACGAGAAACAAGAATCACCCTTGGATGGTCCAAATGATGAAGAAAGAGGTGACGATTTCGAACTTCAAAGCTTGTTTATATAAAAAATTTCTCCAAGCAAAATCTCTACAGATGTTCATTTTGCATTTATGAAAAAAAAAGTGTTGCAATTGATCATGTGAAGATGAAGAAGGGATTGCGAGTTTGCAACCGGTGAACTTTCCATAGCTAATTGGCTCTCCTCAACATTACTTTGCACCTTTTGTAATTGGATTAAGAGTGATGACAACATTGCACAACCAACAATGAGGAAAAAGAGGGTAATGCATTGGCTTAACATAGTAGCAGTACAGAAACAGAGCAACTCATATTTTACATTCATGATTCACACCACAACATTTATATTATGTTACAACTCATAGCTACCATTTTATGCTGGCTTCAGCAGCATACTTTTGACAACAAGCTTAAACGCCCTTGAGACTTGTTGATAGTAGAGATTGCACACAACAATCTCAATAAACGATTTCAATATCTCTGAAACTGCATTCTCCTTGCAGGTTGATTATCAATAGTCCATCGCTAGCAAGGGCATTGTGCATGAAATGTTTCTCTTTTGAGTCTACAGTACAATTAATATTCAAGTAAAACACCTAAATCATGACAGTTACTGAACAAGGCTCAGAACTGATATTATGTACATAAATATTCCCTTTATAAGAAAGAACATACACAAATGAGTAGAGTGACACATTTAAACAGTACTCACCTGTGCAAAGCCCGTGGCACCATATACTGCACCACCATATCCTGCACCAAGAGCACCATAGGGACCACCACCAAACCATTACCAACACAAGGTGGATAACTTGGAAGCAGTCCTGCCTTCTGTGAATTTGATCCTCCAGACTTTTGATCTGCCTGTGGTTTTGCAAGAGAACACTCCAAATAAACGTACCAATGATGTGCACCTTCCTCCAATAAATTTAAACATATAAGTTGAGATCAGGTATTTGGGATGGACATTATAGACATGTTTTACATAACCAGTACACACAGTATCAATAATTAAACATTTTATTTAAAAAAAAAAAAATTAAATTCTTACAATATCTCCTGAGAAGTAACATAACCCAATACTACTACAATTCATAAGACACAAGAGAGTCAATAAACAATAGCGTGCCATCTTCATTTACAGACTACACAGTACATTCTTGATAAAGCAGAGAAAGTATATAAATCTACTATAAATTAATTTCATTATTTAAGGCAACTACGGACTATCTCAAATAGCATACATGAAGTATATGATACCAAACTGTTATCCTAGGACTATATAATGTAGAAGAAATATTCAATTGTCTACCATAACCCAATTAAGCCATATCTTCTAGATTAGATGGTCTACACTCCTCTAAACACAACCACTGGAATAAAGAAGCTGACAAACATGAATTTGGTTCTCATGACTGACAATTCCTGTCCCTTACAGTTTCTTCTGTCTCTCTCCTTCCATAAGGGTCACATTAGAAATGACTGCACTAAATTCTTTTTTTTTTTTTTTCTTTTGATAAGTAATAGAATTTTATTAAAAGAAAAAAAGCCACCCAGTACACAAGACGTACTTAGAATGCATGACTGCACTAAATTCCAAATTCTATATTTGAAAGAACCATGCTTATCAATTTTTTTTAAAGAATCTTGTCTCCTCCAATGTGAAGCTCCCCAATTAAACATATCTGATCAAACTCCATTTTGTGAAGCTTAAAGACCTACTGGACACCCGAATATTAACCAAAGTCTTAATTGTGATTATCAATAAATCCCAGTGGCATGTATAAAGACAAAACCAGATTTTTTATTTTGATAAGTAAACAGAATTATATTAATAAATTGGAGAGGAGTGTCCTCAAGAATACGGGTTCCCTCTAAATAAACAGCTGCTAAAAATATTGTTCTGGTTAGCAGCTGAAAAAAGAAAAAAAAAGAAAAGAAAAATAAAAACAGAACCTAGAACAGAAAATTTCTAACCATTAAGCCACATGACTAAGAACTCGGGGTTTGCTTCTAAGATCAGTACTCAAAGAGCTTTTCATATCAGAAAACATAAAGCAAACAACTAAAAAGAACCAGTGATAACAAGATGAACTTAATACCAACTCCAATCCAGTAACTCTATTCCAAAAACTAACAATGTGATAACAATAACCAAAAATGAAGTTTAACCAAAAATGATAACAGCAGAAAAAAAAATTTCATATGTTGTTTAGTAAATATCCCAATAACATTTCACTATTAAAGAAAATTATAATAATTTGTTTCCAAATCAGGTGAGCCAACAGCTGGATGTTCCATGGATTCAGGGACGTTGTCACCATCAACATGTTCACCTTGTTGAATATGTGTAGATGGACATGTGCGCCTTGTGTGTCCAACATCTTTACAACTGCTGCATCGCCTAACTTTCGCATGGCTGTGGCTGTTGCTCGTGCTACCATGGTCACCTTTAGTCTTGACAATGGCTGGATCACGAACATTTAAGTTTGCTTTGTTGGATGCAGTGCGTATCCCATCTTCAACAGCTTCTTTACTTGAATTATAAAGTTCTTCCATGCGGCGTGTCAACCTTGCTATTTCAACCTTCAATTCTTCGAAGCCTTGTGTTGTTCTTGAACCAAATTAACACATCTGACTACAACTGGCAGACAATGCACTAAACCGTGCCATTCGTACGATATCAGGAGACATTTGGGATTCAAGTTTGCAAGGCAGGTCGGACTTTGCTGTTTTCAGCCATCTGTTCATTATACACGTCGGTGGAATCTGTTTCAAATGTTCAACCTTCATAATAGCAAATAGGTGCCCACAAGGATATCCATACGACTCGAATAGCAAACAAGAGCACTTCATAGATTGATCAACTTGACAATACACAACCTCCCATCTTGAGTCAGGGGATGCATACTGAGATAAAGTGTACGTACGATAACCTTCCTTATCTATGTTGTAAAGCACAATGAATTTTTGTTCATTCAATAATTCTTCTTGCACCATGCTGAATATCTCCCTTGTGAATATAGTAGCAGCATGTTTCTCTATTTCAGCTAACCCAGTAATCAGAATAGGTTCAGTATAATTTGAAGAAAAATCTGCCCCCATCTCATTGTGTCTAATACGTGAAAGTGCTCTATCAACTTGCTGGAATAACTCATAAAGCCTAGTCTTCCTATCCAGAAATCTATTCAAGAATGCATTCATGGCTTCACAACGTTGTGTACTCCTGCACCCAGAAAAAAAATGACCTCTCATGTAAGCTTCAGCCCATTTCATTTTTTTAGCATACATTTCATGCAACCAATCATGGTTATGTAAATTGTGATTGTCGACCATTTTCTTCCACATGTCTTCAAATCCATCTGGTGTAACATATCGTACCATACACCTAATAAAACTTTCATATACTTCCTTATCATGTAGATTTGCAAAAGCATTCCTTTCAAGATGCCACACACATAAACGATGTCGAGACTTTGGAAAAACCGTTTTAATAGCTTTACTCATTGCTTTGTCCCCATCTGTCACGACTGAAATAGGAGTCTTATTGTTCATTGCTACAAGCATATTTTGCAACACCCAAGTATATGTATCGACGGTCTCATCAACCAATAGTCCAAAACCAAATACTATAGTCTGCCGGTGGTGGTTGACTCCTACCAATATAAGAAGGGGTTTTTTGTATACATTCGTCTTATATGTTGTATCGAATGCGACTACTTCTCCAAAACATGCATAATCTAAGCGACTTTGAGAATCTGTCCAAAACAGATTAGCCAAACGGCTTTCTTCATCAACAGTGTATTGAAAAAAAAATGAGGAGTCCATGTCTGCTTTTGCTTGTAAATATGCCAAAGCACATTCAGCATCACCATCTTGCGTACTGTTGTTGCGAATTTCCGCTAGATAATTGTAGAGGTCTTTTGAAGTGAACCCTATATTCTCATATCCTCCAGCTTGTTGGATCATATGATCCATGATTTGATTTGCTTTGACCCCAACACCATGCAGTGCTATAATTTGAGCCTTATCGGAATCCTTAATAGTCCTATGCGAACGGAGAAATTGAGTCTCGAATTGCGGAACTAAGTCATGATTATGCTCCCTTTTAAACTCTCCTACCACCCATTCACCTGACTTTCGTTCAAACCTAATACGAAAAGCGGCCTTGCAACCACTTCTTGTTATTGGTCTCTCACGCATGCAATTTAAATTGGCCTCATTTTTCCTAATTCGCAATCCTTCCTTTGCACAAACCCATCTTCTAGAGGTCACAATGTTATTTTTATTACGCTTTATCTCATCTTTGCGAATGCTAAACCCAACCAACTTTGCATACGTGTTATAAAACTCTCCACCATCATCTAGGGAACTAAATTTCAAACCAGTTATTTGGGTATTAGTCAATTGATCTATTCCTTTTTCAAGGATAGTGCTCCAATGTTTTTCCACATCAATGAAATCAGCCTTCCCTTCGTTCTCCGTATCATGATCCATGTGGACCAATATATTAATCCTAAACAAAGAAGATGTACAATGTTCAAAAATAAAAAAAAAATAAAAAAAAAAAGAAAAGAAAAGAAAGAGGACCAATATATTATTCATGTATCATGATTCACTATTCACTGTAAACATCTCTATAATGTTCTGAGTTTCCACTATTTTTTGTGTGTGACAATTTACTATATTATATGATTTATGTTTGTCTTTTGTCTTTTGTCTTTCATCTTTTGTCTATGTGTCTTTGCCTTTATCTTTTTTCTTCTTTCTTTTTTTCTTGTCGCTGACCCAGTCACCCAATCCCACTAAACTTATTATGCACTACCGACAAACACTTTTATCCTTGAAAGTTGAATCAGTTTTCCTTTTGCTTTGAGCCTGTAACTTATCCCTATTTTATTGCCCAACTACCACACAACAACCAGTCAAACACTAATATTTTCTCTAATCTCTAGAGACTCTACTCTCTCTCTTGTCTATATAATATAGTTGCACAGAGTCACAATTCACAAAGACAAACACAGACTCATCAATAAGATAGTCACAGAGCCAAAAAGCTAAAAAAAAATAACACAAGCACAGATTCCTCATCAGTAAAAACACAAACACCACAAGCACAGATTCTGAGATTTTGAAGGATAGATTAAATACTTGAGTGTGAAGGCTAAAGCAGATCAAAGCCAGCAGCAGCGTCACGGCGAGATGGGTGTCGCGTGGTGGGTGTGGCTGTGTGGGTGTCGCGTGGGTCTGTGAGACGGGTCTCGTCGCTCTCGCGTGGTGGCGGCGTCACGGCGTGGGCAGCAGCAAGATTTCAAGCTCTCACCTCGCGTTTTGGCAGCTTCACTCACGGCGTGGGCAGCGGCAAAGTCTCTCGCTTCTCACTGTTTTTTTTTTGAAAAGCCTCTCACTCTCTCCGTCTTGCCTCAGCCTTTGGTTTTCTTTTCTTTCTTTTTTTCTTTTGTTTTTCCGTTTGGACTTCGGAGACTGGAGTCTTCGGTCGGATTGGGTTTACATTTTTGGACTAAAACTTTTCTTTTTTTTTTAACATGTGGGCTGGCCGGCTGGGTTACAATTTCAGAGGGCCCAAGTCTTTTTTTTTTAGAAAATTAACCTACTTAAATTTATTTATTTATTTTTTACAGGTGGGCTGGCCGGCTGGGTTACAATTTCAGAGGGGGCTCAAGCTTTTTGTAAGGGCCTAGTCTTCTTTTATTTTTGAAAATTAACCTACTTAATTTTTATTTATTTATTTTTTTACATGTGGGCTGGCCGGCTGGGTTACAATTTCAGAAGGGCCTAAGTCTTTTTTTTTTTTTTTTTTTTTGAAAATTAACCTACTTAAATTTATTTATTTATTTTTACATGTGGGCTGGCCGTCTGGTTTACAATTTCGGAAGGGGGCCCAAGCTTTTTGTTAGGGGCCCAAGTCTTTTTTTTTTTTGAAAAGTAACCTACTTAAAAAAAAAAAAAAATATTGGGCCAGAGGGGCTGGGCCCCCACCTGTGTCTGTCCCTGGCCCAGCGAAACCTAAAGGAAAACAAAAACAAAACAAGATTAATAACAATTCAGCAATACAAAAGCTAATCAACAAAAACCCCATATGGAAAACTAAAGAATAAAGATGAGACGTACTGAGATTTTTAGCGACGAGAAATGGTGGAGACTTCGAACAAAAGGGTAGAGAAAGAGAAAAAAAATCGGTGGTTGTTATCACCGACATTGAAGGAAAGAAGATTTGGGATGAACAATGGTTTTTCTTGGGCGTAGGATCTTGTGGGCTTTTCAGCTAATGGATCGAAAATTGAAAATTCAAAAAAATAAAATTGCAAGCGTGAAGGATTCGAACCAGAGTTGCTCAGCAAAAAATATACCGACTTGCCACCATGCTGATTAGAACAAAGTATAGAGATGAAAATTGACCTTTTAACAGTCAATTATGTTCAAATTACACGTTCCAATATTTTACAGGAACAAATACCAAATGGCTTTAGAATGATTAGTTTGTATAAATTTTGCGAAACCCAGAGAGAGAGAGAGAGATAAGTGCTTTGTGGTACCGATAAGTCTTCAACAACGAAAACATTTCATTACTATTAGGGCTCTCTCAAACTTAGCTAGTGGAGGCTCTGTTGACTTAAATGAGGCTCACATTTATCATTGTGGTCGATATGCTAAACTCTCAATGACAAAATTATATTGATAATTTTTTTTAAAAGGACTGGGTTGTTTATTTTTGGTAAAATTGGTCAATTGTGCTTAATTGTTTTTAGCTTTTCTATTGGTAATTTTTGTTATTGTGGAAATTTTTTGGGATGTTTATTTTGTTTTAGATGGGTCTAAATATAATAATAATTTTATGAAACAAAACTGCATAGATACTTTAGTTGGTGTGGTTATACTCGTGTCGGACACAGTCATTTAACACTTTCGCACACGTGGATCTAATGAAAATGTCTAAAAAATATAAAACCTAGTGTAGTAGCCTTGATTGATGACTATTTCATATTGGATCTGTAATTTCAATTTTAAGTGTTTACTGAAAATTTTAAAATTGTCAACAATCTTTGTATTGGATTTTTTGCATAACTTGCTAATTGTATAGTCACCCTATTTCCAACCTTAGACACCACAATAAACACACAACTGTGATTAAGTTGCAGATGTTGCGTAAGAACAATTAGAAAGCACATAAGGTTATACGTTTTCAGTTTTATAGTATATATTAATGATGCATAGAAAATCAGTAGGCTGAATGTTTCGGGTTTCAATGGGCTTGAGATTGCTTGGAAGGCCTGGAAAGAAAGAAGCACAAGATCAAAGGTGACTGGGGTGAACTGGCCAAGAACCATCCGATGCTTAAGTTAGTTTTCTCTCTTGAAATCAGGAATTTCAACTCTATAAGTGGTAAAAAACTTCCTTTGATTTCATATGGCTGAGTCCTTTTATAGTGAGTTTTGAAGTGGTTACTTGTTCAATAACTTCCTCAACATGGATGGAAGTTGGAAGGTTCAGACTTAATTTCTACAACTGCCATCAGAAGTTAAGAACTTAGTGAAAAGTTAAAGCGATTAATAAGAATTTTGCTCCTACTTCAGAATAGTAGAACGTGGTCTGAATCATAAGCTTCTGGATATAGATTTACTCCGAAAATTTCTAAGTGTTTGGCGGTCGTCCAGGTGACTCCATGCTGGACGACCTTCTTGCACTTGGATGACCTTTCTGGTCTTGAACGACACTATGGACGAATTGGAGATAGTCTAATTTTTGGTTCACCATCATATATAAATAATAAAAATATAAACATCAAGAAAATGACCTCAACTATGTTATTTGATAGGGAGGTATGCCCTTGAATGTGACAGAAGCTACCAAGGAAGATACGTAAGAAGTTAATTGGTATATTCAAATATTTGTGGAAGAAATCAAAATAATTCCAGCTGATTTTTTTTTTGTGAACAAGAGTAATTATTGTGGTTGGGCTAATTTCATGGGATGGTTTTTTTTTTTTTTTTTTGGTTTTCGATTTTAGATCTAAATTTTTTAATAACTTAAAAAAAATTACTATTGTCATAAGCGGTTATTAGTAAGTAAAAAAAGTTACCTCAGTGATAAGCCTAAATGTAAAATTATGGTTAGATGTGATATTGGTAGTGCTTATTGTGACGATTGAACTGTCAATTGTAAGGAAAAAAATAGGGTACCACCAAATGTGACAAAAGTACAATCAGAAGTAATGTGGATAATGTGGGTATTGCCTAATGTAATAATGGAACGGTCAAATTTGAGAATAAAAAAATAGGGTACCACTGAATGTGACAAAAATAGAGTCAGATGCGATGTTGGTACTATTTAATGTGACAATGAAACCATCAAATGTGAGAAAAAAGTAAGGGAACCACCAAATGTGAGAAAAAAACTGTCACATGTGATGTTGGAACTGCACAATATGAGGATGAAACTATCAAATGTGAAAAAAAAGTAAGAGAAACACCCAACGTGAGAAAAGAACTGTCACATGTGATGTTGGAACTGCACAATGTGAGGATAGAACCATTAAGTGTGAGAAAAAAGTAAGGGAACCACCCAATGTGACAAAAGAACTGTCATATGTGATATTGGAACCGCATAATGTAAGAATGAAACCATCAAATGTGAGAAAAAAAAAGAGTAAGGGAACCACTAAATGTGAGAAAAGAATTGTCACATTTGATTTTGGAACTGCACAATGTGAGAATGAAACCATCAAATGTGAGAAAAAAAGTAAGAGAACCACCAAATGTGAGAAAATAACTGTCACATGTGATGTTGGAATTGCACAATGTGAGGATGGAACCGTTAAGTGTGAGAAAAAACTAAGGGAACCACCCAATGTGACAAAAGAACTGTCATATGTGATGTTGGAACCGCACAATGTGAGGATAGAACCGTTAAATGTGAGAAAAAAAAAGTAAGGGAACCACCAAATGTGAGAAAAGAACTGTCACATGTGATGTTGGAATTGCATAATGTGAGGATGGAACCGTCAAATGTGAGAAAAAAGTAAGAGAACCACCAAATGTGAGAAAAGAACTATCATATGTGATGTTGGAACTGCATAATGTGAGGATGAAATCGTCAAATGTGAGAAAAAAGTAACCTGGTGTAACAGGTTACCTACTAGTGGGTACCGTACCCCCCGGGGGGGTTACAGTAGAATTACTCCCTTCTCTTATATATGAATATGATATGAGAAGCCCCAAGTAAAGTGTTATCTTTGTCAAGATGAATCCTCGTCCTCGTCGTCGTGGGCTAGAACAAGAAGAGGGAATTGAAGGTGAAAGTGAAACTGGGTTTGTGGATTTGGACCCGGATACGCTTCTCAACGTGTTGAAGCGCGTGGATATGGTTACGTTAGGACGAGCGGCGTGTGTGAACCAGCTGTGGCGCAAGGTGGCTGGGGACGACCAACTCTGGAAGCCGATCCTTTTAAGGCACTTTGCTAGCAATGGCGGGCTTGGGTTCATCCGTTACTGGGATAATGGGGCCAAGGACTTCCGTAAGATCGCCCTCAAATTATCCATTTATCATCGCCCACCATCGGATTTTTATTCGATCGACTTCTCGAAGAAGATAAGACCCTGGGGGTAGAGCCCCCACCATCGGATTTTTATTCGATCGATCCGCAGGTCTTCTCGAGTCAGATAACACCCTGGGTTTAGAATAAAGACAAGATCTCTCTTTCATTCCCCATACCGTGGAAGTGACGAATAACCGTGGCTGATGGTTTCGGGGAGGTTTGCAGGTTTTGATGATAGTGGGTATTACCAATTACTACGTTTTAGTTAATGAAATGGTTTGAGAATTGTGGATATATATATATATATATATATATTTATTTATTTATATATATCAACTATTAGCTTGTTTGCGTTTTTTATTTTGTGTAAGATAGCAGCACAATGCCTTAAAAGCATATTTTGGATCATGACCTCATTTATGAACTTTGAATCACAAATCAAATTATAAAAGCATGGTATTTTTGCTATCTATTTTGCCAAAGTATCTCCACTTTTTTGGTTTCCTATGTCACAGTATCGATTATCTTGTTAACCTGAGTGAATAGCAGAACATTTTCAATTAGGCACCAAAAAATGCACAGAAGAGCTTACAACTTTAGCTTAAAACCACCAACAAAAGTTAGGTTTGATATTCTTTTTTAGCTTTTACCATTACTCAATAACATAAACTCTAGATTGGGCTTGTTGATGCAAAATTATGTGCCAATGTTTAGCAGCTTGTGAATCCATGCCTTGACAGTTGGAAGATGGAACATTCTCAACTGCAACTCTTTTAAGACTCTGCTTCTTGCAGATTATAAGTTCTTTTGTGCTGCAACAAAGCTTTCTTTCTTTAATCTTAACATAACGCTTTGCTTTTACAATTGTTGGCAGCATACTGAGTTTTTTTTTAATTTTTTTTTATGCATCTTTATTCCCTGTGGTTGATTGTCGTACTTATCATTTGTGCAAGAAATTAGGCTAGCCATTGAGATCCTTGCCAATATGTTTTGGACATGTGCTTATATTACTCTTAACTCCCTAAATTTTATGCCCTATATGAGCTTTACAGCAAAAGGAAATAGATGGAATTGATGGCTACTTCAGTGCAGTTGAAATTGTTGTTTGCAAATAGATAGATTATAAATGCCATCTATTGTGGAGTTTGTTGTTCTTCCCAGAGATGGTGTATTTTAGCCATGAACTGGGAGAATGCTGTAGATGCTATCCTCTGCAATATTATTACTATTATTCTAATTCTCTGGGCCAGCCCTGCTCAATATCAATTATTTGGAATATAGGAATGTTGATTGCGAATTTATTTTTTTGCTGTGCTTTTTTATTTTAGTGTACAGTCACAATGTAATCAAGAGAGAATGCATTACGAATAATGAATGAGAGTCTGAGGTATCAGACCGGAAGTGTAGGTACCACCTATTGTTATATTCTTTAATCAATGTTTCATTAATATACCTTGTTTAGATTTTTTTTTTTTTTGGTGACCCTAGATCAACTTCAAGAATATAAAGTTATAGATGATGAATTGGATCTGAAACTTCCTAATTTACAAATGTCTTAATTCTTTACCCAATTAACGTTGGTTTTTGCTATACATCCACACTCACCTGCACACAGAAGTGGTATAGCTCCTAATGCCACATCTTGTTCAAGACCTAGGCACACTATCATGAATGGCTTGTTGCATACCCTGATCCACTACTGTCCCTCTTTTCGTAGCCTTAAATCCTCCACAGGTACCAATGGAGGACCAAGAAATTACTCTACCTGATACATCTGTAACATTCACTATGATGTTGTTGAAACTTGCTAGAACCTGAATCACTCCTTTTGGTATTCTACATGCACTCTTATGTAAACCAATAAGCCCATTCATATCTGAACCAATTCTTGGTACAGGTTTGGCCATATTTTATCGTCTCAATAAGTTAGAATATCTATATAGTGTACTCAAGATATGTGTAAGAAAAAAAAATTGGTTGCCGATGCTTCCCTTTCTACTAGTGTGTGCATGTGTTTAGTTTCTCATCTTTCAAGTGAGATGACTTTATTTTTCAACTTCTGTGCCGAGGACAAGTTGATTGATGTATCAAGTAGTATGGCATATTTCTGTTTACTGTATGCATGGCATTGCCTGGTTTAAACCATTCCCCCCCCCCCCCCCCCC
>JARYZH020002905.1:0-13082 GCA_030021035.2 Notholithocarpus densiflorus
AGGGGACGGGGAAAGATAAAGGGGCAAGAAGCCATGAACTTACATATATTCCTTGAAACATTTGGGAAGAAATTACGTTTTACCATATTAAACTATATATCTCTGATTATATTTTGCATCCTAAACTTTTCAAATTCATGTTTTACACCACTAACTATGACTTTTGTTACACTTTGTACTCTAAAGTCAAAATAAATGAAAAATTACATTTTATCACCCTAAATTATATTTCTTATTACACTTTGCACCCTAAACTTTGAATTTCCATCCAAGTTAACATTAAACTTGATGTTAGAGTGCAAAGTGTAACAAATATCATAGTTTATGGTGTAAAACGTGAATTCAAAAGTTTAGAGTGCAAGTGTAATTTAGGGTATAGTTTAAAGGAGTAAAGTGTAATTTTTCTAACATTTTGCTTTTTGTTCATATTGTGGTGGGCCTTTTGTGGTTAAGGTGGGCTGGGCTGCCTCCTATGGTATTGGGCCCAAGTATTTTGAGTAAGAGAGTTGGGACCGGTCCAACTGCAACTCAATTTAGTCCGGCTTGTGCGCAAACTACGTCTCGTCTGCCAAGAGCACGCTTACGGCGAGCAAAACATGGTGCTTATCCTCTGTTTCTGCCGCAAAAGGAACTTTTCTCCAGTTTTTGCCGCAGAAGGAACTTTTCTCCAGTTTCTGCCGCAGGATTGACTTTTCTGCTATACAGCAAAACTTTCTAATAAAGATTCCTGCTACGCAATAAGGCTTTCTGCCGTAAAGCCTTCTGCTGTACAATAAAGTTGTTTGCCATGCTTTAAAGCTGTCTGTTGTGCTTTAAAGTTGTCTGCCGTGCTTTAAAGCCTTCTGCAGTGCAGTAAAGCCTTTTGCAATGTGGATGACTACTCTTTATTTTTACTGCAGAAATACTTTTCTACTTCCTGCACATAAACAAATCTAAAACCCAAAGAAAATACCCATCAAGCAAATGTTAGTTTAAGTGGGTTAGCATATTCTTAGATATATATACATACATATCTGAGTATATATACTTATACGTATTCACATATACATATATAAAATATATGGCAAAACATGAGAAACAAGATATATGTATATATATACTTATGGCAGGATAAGGAGAAGGTTCGACATATTCCTGACCTGAAGAGGAATTTGATTTCTGTTGGACAACTTGATGATGAAGGGCATGCAATACTATTTGTTGGCAGTACTTGGAAGGTTACAAAGGGAGCTAGGGTATTGGCACGTGGAAAGAAAACTGGTACTCTGTATATGACCTCAAGTCCAAGAGACACAATTGCAGTTGCTGATGCAAGTACTGATACAAGTCTATGGCACCGCAGACTTGGTCACATGAGTGACAAAGGGATGAAGATGCTGTTGTCAAAAGGAAAACTACCAGAATTGAAGTCCATTGATTTTGACATGTGTGAAAGTTGCATCTTAGGAAAGCAGAAAAAGGTGAGCTTCTTGAAAACTGGCAGGACACCGAAGGCTGAAAAATTGGAGTTAGTACACACTGATTTGTGGGGGCCTTCTCCAGTTGCATCCTTTGGAAGTTCAAAGTACTACATCACTTTCATTGATGACTCAAGCAGAAAGGTATGGGTTTATTTTTCTGAAAAATAAATCTGATGTATTTGAAACTTTTAAGAAGTGGAAGGCCATGGTTGAGACAGAAACAGGTTTGAAACTAAAATGTTTGAGGTCTGATAATGGAGGAGAGTACATAGATGGAGGGTTCAGTGAGTATTGTGCTGCACATGGAATTAGGATGGAGAAGACCATTCCTGGGACACCACAGCAGAATGGTGTGGCTGAGCGCATGAACAGAACTCTCAATGAGCGTGCTAGGAGTATGAGGTTGCATACTGGACTACCAAAAACTTTCTGGGCTGATGCTGTTAGTACTGCAGCTTACCTGATAAACCGAGGACCATCAGTTCCTATGGAGTTCAGACTTCCTGAGGAGGTTTGGAGCGGTAAAGAGGTAAAGTTTTCCCATTTAAAAGTTTTTGGTTGTGTTTCTTATGTTCATATTGATTCTGATGCTCGTAGTAAACTTGATGCAAAGTCTAAAATATGTTTTTTCATTGGCTATGGTGATGAGAAATTTGGCTATAGGTTTTGGGATGAACAAAACAGAAAAATCATCAGAAGTAGAAATGTGATATTTAATGAACATGTTATGTACAAGGACAGGTCAACTGTAGTGTCAGACGTTACAGAGAGAGATCAAAGGAAATCTGAGTTTGTCAACTTAGATGAATTGACTGAAAGTACTGTCCAGAAAAGGGGTGAAGAAGATAAGGAGAATGTAAATACACAGGTAGATCAGAGTACACCTGTAGCTGAAGTTCGCAGATCTTCCAGGAATATTAGACCTCCACAGTGTTATTCACCCACTCTAAATTATCTCCTGTTGACTGATGGTGGTGAGCTAGAGTGTTATGATGAAGCCTTGCAAGATGAGAATTCAAGTAAGTGGGAGTTAGCCATGAAAGATGAGATGGATTCCTTGTTGGGGAATCAGACATGGGAACTGACTGAATTGCCAGTAGGAAAGAAGGCTTTGCACAATAAGTGGGTATACAGAATAAAGAATGAGCATGATGGTAGCAAACGTTACAAGGCCAGATTAGTTGTTAAAGGGTTCCAGCAGAAGGAGGGCATTGACTACACAGAGATATTTTCTCCAGTTGTGAAGATGTCAACAATCAGACTGGTACTAGGAATGGTGGCTGCAGAAAACTTACATCTTGAGCAGTTAGATGTGAAGACGGCATTCCTTCATGGTGACTTGAAGGAAGACCTTTACATGATTCAGCCAGAAGGGTTCATTGTTCAGTGACAAGAGAATCTAGTCTGCAAACTGAGAAAGAGCTTGTATGGCCTAAAACAAGCTCCTAGACAGTGGTACAAGAAATTTGACAGTTTTATGTATAGAATTGGTTTCAAGAGATGTGAGGCTGATCACTGTTGCTATGTTAAGTCTTTTGACAATTCTTTCATCATATTACTGTTGTATGTGGATGATATGCTTATTACAGGGTCTAGCATTGAGGAGATTAATAATCTGAAGAAGCAATTGTCCAAACAGTTTGCAATGAAGGATTTGGGAGCTGCAAAGCAAATCCTTGGTATGAGAATCATTAGAGACAAGGCTAATGGTACATTGAAGCTTTCACAGTCAGAGTATGTGAAGAAAGTTCTCAGCAGGTTCAATATGAATGAAGCCAAACCAGTGAGCACACCCTTGGGTAGTCATTTCAAACTAAGCAAAGAACAGTCACCGAAGACAGAAGAAGAAAGGGACCATATGAGTAAGGTGCCTTATGCCTCAGCTATTGGCAGCTTGATGTATGCTATGGTGTGTACAAGGCCAGACATTGCACATGCAGTGGGAGTTGTGAGTAGATTCATGAGTAGGCCTGGAAAGCAGCATTGGGAGGCAGTGAAGTGGATTCTGAGATATCTGAAGGATTCATCAGATACATGTCTTTGCTTTACAGGTGTAAGTTTGAAACTGCAGGGTTATGTAGATGCTGATTTTGCTGGTGATATTGATAGTGGAAAGAGTACTACTAGGTTTGTTTTTACTCTAGTTGGTACAGCTATATCATAGGCTTCAAATCTACAGAAGATTGTTACTTTGTCTACTACAGAAGCTGAGTATGTTGCTGCAACTAAAGCTGGAAAGAAGATGATTTGGCTACATGGTTTCTTAGATGAATTGGGTAAGAAGCAGAAGATGGGCATTCTACATAGTGACAGTCAGAGTGCAATCTTTCTTGCCAAAAATTCGGTTTTTCATTCAAAGTCGAAGCATATACAAACAAAATACCATTTTATTCGTTACCTTGTTGAAGATAAGTTGGTAATACTTGAGAAAATTTGTGGATCTAAGAACCCGGCAGA
This sequence comes from Notholithocarpus densiflorus, assembly GCA_030021035.2. NCBI lineage: Eukaryota > Viridiplantae > Streptophyta > Magnoliopsida > Fagales > Fagaceae > Notholithocarpus > Notholithocarpus densiflorus. The sequence goes on from JARYZH020002905.1 coordinate 3,918, forward strand.
CATGTTGACTAAGGGTGTCACTATTGAGAAGTTGAAGCTGTGTGCAGCTTCAATTGGTCTTCTAGCTTTAGGATAGGAGGATGAGTTGTAGGGATGAGGGATTGTTTCTTAGAGGATAGCGGTTTGATGTTGTTGCCGCCTTCTGTAGAGAGAGAGAGAAAAAGTATTGTAGCCGCAATTCTTGTACTCTGTATTCTTCCCTGATAATAGTGAAATCCCTGCAACTTCGTGGACGTAGGCAAATTGCCGAACCACGTAAATACTGTTTTGTGCGTGTGATTTTTTTTTTTTTCTTTGGCGTGTGCTTTCTCTATTTATTTTGTTTCTCACAGGTTGGGAATTTGGTTTAATTCCCTACAAAAGTGGTTTTGGGGATATGCAAAGAAAATACATTATGGAAGAGAGTAATAGAAGAATGGCACTATCTTTGCAAATTGGTGTTCGGGCAAGGTCGAGGGACTGTACGTGTTGGGTTTGTGGAATCAAATTAGAAGAAGGGATGCTTTGCATATTATCATATATGATGGTGATGGCTCTAAAATTTGTGGAATGGTGAGTCTACTATAAAGGAGAGACAACTTGATATTTTTCTAATCGCAACAGATAGAGAAGATAGAGTAGAAAACTATAAAGAGTTAGGAAATGGTCATTTTAAATGGAATACTATATTCATTTGAACAGTGAATGACTGGGAAATAGAATCTATGGCACACCGGGAGATTTTAGTGAGGCCCATGTGTCCTCACCGGGAGATTTTAGATGGAAATTAACTCATCACTACCTTTCATACATAGGTGTAACCGGTCTGGTCTAGTTCGATTTTTACAAGCCTAATCGTACTGTACATTATTGCAGTCAGACAAAGGTCGAGGGACTGTACGTGTACATTATTGTAGTCATACGGGAATTGAAAAAGTTTTGACAATTTTTTCAATTTTCGATAAAATTTTTCCAAAAACGAATTTGTTAATGTATGCCCTAAAGGCATACATTAACCAGACCCTTCTTATTATTATGAGTTGAAACGATTGAGATCGTCACTTATGATTTGATTATTTTAGGAGCAGTTCTAGTGCTACAACAAAAAGCACAACTTGTGCCACAATTCGCTACATGGCAAGTTGTGGTTGGTGGAAGGGTGATAGTAGGTTCATGTGGAGACACCTCTCCACCAACCATGGCGAGTTGTGGCACAAATTGTACATTTTGTTGTTGCATCAGACTTTTTCTTATTTTAGAGTTGAAAGTGAGAGTAAAGACTTGTTAAGAATATCATTTTACTTATTACAGTTGACGCAATTTTGCAAAGCTCATGCGTGACGTAGAGTAATTAATGGCGGCACGCATATGAGAAGAAGATGATCTTTCTCCGCGTTCTGGTGCAACACCTTTGGGAATTAGATTTAGAAGAAGAAACTTCGATTGAGGTTCCTTTTACTTTTACTTTTACTTTTATTTTACTTTTACATCTTGATTTGAAACTGATTGTGATACCCTCACTTGCATTCGTTGACCATTTACTTCTCTATACTCTCTGCTCCCTACTCCTTTGCGATGTGACTATTTAGATCTTGTTGTGATTGTTTGCATAATAAAATTGTTAACGTGATTTGTTGTGAGTGTTTACATAATAAATATAGTATCATTAATAATGAGTCAATAAAAAATTGACGTTACACCGATCCTCATTTAATTGGGCTCCTGTTTAGCCAGCAAAATGAAAACTTTAAAAAATAAAATAAAATAAACAGGAAGATGGAAAATATTTTAACTTTCTACTATGTGTGTTTGATACAAACGATGAAAGATTGGAATGATAGAAATTAAATTGCTATTGTGTCATTATTATAATTTGAAACAATGAGAGTAATTGGGTAATTTTGTAATTTTATTGCTCAAGTCAGTTCTCCCAATTTTCTCTCCATTTTGGAAAGGAAAAAAATGATGGACCTGAGTGAAAATTTCCCGCACACCCCCATTATCTTTTCTATCTATTTTTACTCCTAATAAAGACAAAATTTCATCCTTTTTTTCATCCTCTCCTTTTTCACCCCAACCAAACACAATATAAGTGCTATTGGTATTAAGTTGTTTGTCAATTTGTTTGAGTTTCTTTTTTTAATATTCAAATTACTCACTTTTGAATTTTTTTTTTTTTAAAAAAAAAAAACTCAAATGATTTTTTATTTAGCATTTTTGTTATTTTCTATTTAGGATTCACAGTTTAAAAGATTGAAATTTTGTAATTCATTCACTATGAAGGATTGTGGATTCAAGAATGAAATTCATTTAAATTTAAAAATTGAAACACTAAATTGACCAAAAAAAAATTTTTTTGGGGCAACCAAAACTAATTTCATTCACTATGAAGGATATCAAAATACACAACAGCATTTCAATTATGCAGAGATATAGCTGAGCTTACCATGATTAATTTGATCATTGATACAGGGAAAAGTGTCCTCTACCCAGGGGCGGCTTGATGTATTTGGGGGCCTAAGGCGAAAATTGATCATCTTATTTTAGATGCAAAATTACTATTAATTAACATGAACTGCGTAGAATTTTTTTTTAAAAAAAAAAATTTATAGACAAAAAAAATTTGACAAAATTTTTCATACTTGTTGATGTGGTAGATTGATAGTAGTAAGTAAAACAGTGGTGTTAGTGGTAGATTTAGATGAAAACTAGTAAAAGTTTGCTAACTAAACTCTTATTATTATTCTTATTTTTTTTTTAGAAGTGCAACATTCACAATATTTTTTACAACAAATCCTAGATTTTAAGCTGCTTTTTGTTTTCTATTTGAAAATATCACTATAATTATTTTTTTGCCATCAACAATAGGCTGTAACAACCTGCTACTTAGCATTAGTTGTAAAAGTGTTGTGAAAAATATTGTGGACGTTGTATTTTTCTCTATTTTTTATTTGTTTTTCATTTGGTAAAAAAAAATTATTTTGTTTATTGATTATAAATAACCCTATTGGTTAAAATTTGGGGGCCTTTTTTTTACTTGGAGCCTTAGGCGACCGCATTTTTTGCTCCACCCTTCAACCGGCCCTGCCTCTACCTAGACTTTTTCTTCTTCACCATGCTTAGCACAATTAATTGTTGGGGAACTAGATTGATACAATCATTAATTAGTTAGGAATTAAATTTAACCATACCTTATAATTGCATGACTAGATTAATAATTTAACCAAACTTATATATCATGGTAATATTTTGTCATAATAGATGCAAAAGTTTAATATTAAGCCAAATTCCAATATGTTTAACTCTTTTATTAACTAGACTAAAAACATGAAAAATGAAAAAAATGAGTGGGGGCCAATTTGGACCCATTTTGGTCGTCTAATTTTAGTCACAATTCAGCATCATGCATGAACAAAAGTCTTACATGAGCCCAAAAAAAATTATTTCAAAACGCGTTGACAGTACATAAATTCTTTACCGTCAAAAAAATGAAGCACAAAAGTTTGGAAATTCTTTTTGATAGGGACATAAAAAGACCAGTTTTCTTATTATTATGAGTTGAAAAGATTGAGATCGTCGCTTATGATTGGATTATTTAGATTTGAAAGAGAGAGCAAAGATTTGTTAAGAATATTATTTTACTTTTAGATGCGTGACGTAAAGTAATTAATGGCGGCACGCATATATAAATCGATGAAGATGAAGACGAAGACGAAGAAGATGATCTTTCTCCGCGTTCTGGTGCTGAGGATTTTGATGCTTACGTTTGAGGTGACGCATAGGTGATTTAGAAGAAGAAACTTCGATTGAGGTTCCTTTTACTTTTACTTTTACATCTTGATTTGAATCTGATTGTGATACCCTCGATCACTTGCGTTGACCATTTTCTACTCGCTCTCTCCCTCTCTCTCTCTCCTTTGCGATGTGATGTGGAGAGTTGTGTTGCCTACTTTGCTCGAAAGATTAACCAAAGTACAAGTAATAGGGATTAGGATTCGGTGAAATATATAGGATATTGCAGTGGGTGCAATTCAACTATGTCCTTCACAAATTTTTTTTTTCTTTTTTAACTTTTTTTCTTATTTTTTTTTTCTCAATAGTTGAGATTGAAAGTTGTTTTTTTGCAACTATCAATCTCAACTATTGATAGTAATTGCATCAGGTGCAATTCTTGCTTGATCTCAATCCCTAGTAATAGCACAACTATGTACATACATGGCCCAGGGGACACTGAACACTTATAGCTTCAATGATTATTTATACTAGTATGTAATTCGTGCATATACATGAGTACAATTAAAAATAATCATAATTATATTATTCAAATTACATTTTTTTTTTAATGTTGAAATTATACATGGCATTAACTTACATTTTTTTTAAACCATAAATTTCTAAATTATGTAATGATTTCTCATTATTCATATGTGGATTTTGACTCTTTGATTTTTGTATCCAATAATTCACTTGTCACAAAAATTAAAAGATTAGATGGATATGTGGTGCAAAATTAGACTTCAATTGAAACCTAATTCTAATCTAATTGGATTTGGACTCTTCAATTTTTGCACTCAATAATTTACATGCTACAAACATTAAAAATTAGTTGGGACACATAGCGTACAATTGGACTCCAATTGAAATTCAATTTGGATACTAATTTTATTTTTTATGAGCTTTGCCTTTTAATATATATATATATATATAAATTATTTTTTATAATCGTCAATTATTCTATTGTGTGAGTAAGATGTGGAAAATGTTAATAGTTTGCTGGTACCCATAGCAAGACTAGTCATGAATTCAAGTCCCTTTGGCAAAGTGAACGGTTTGAACCTTTTGACTTGAAATTGTCACTGCATGGAATTGAGTAAAAGGGGACTCAATCAAGAGTAAAGACTACTTTGAATTCCTTTTTGTGTTGGGATTTTATTTTTGTTCCCACAAATGTAAATTTCAAGCTCATACAAAAAATAGTAAGGCCTAATTTTTTGCTTATATTGGGCCCTGTTCACATATTTTTGCAGTTCTTCATTTAATGTGTATATGGATGTCACTTTTTTCCCCTTTTCATTAGCTTCACGAATATTTTAAACAAAAGTAATATTGTTTTTTTTTTTTAGAAAACAAAAGTGTAGGGACTGGATCTGAGCACTTCTGCTATTGGAAAAGCGGACTCAGGCCCAACTAGCCCAGTACAATAAATTTGTAGAGAATAGGTTTAAGAATTATGCCTTAGTGAGGATAGCAACGAATAAACATGGTTAGGGGAAGACTAAGTAATAAGAAAATGGGCCTTAAGTGTGAAAATTTGTCCTGGACACTGGTCCGAGGAGCTATCTTGTTCTTATTATTTCCTTAGTACTTGGCTATAGAGGTTACAAAGATGATGCAGATTGCTACAGTGTTTTCTACTTCTAACCCCCCCTATTTCTGGAGGAGTTCTTTACATTATATACCCTCTTTCAGTTGATCTTGGCCCTCCATTTGTTGATCATGCAGGTCACTACTTGAGCGCTTGTCCCATCAGCCGCAGTCCCAAACATTCTGTGAGTTGCAGCAACCAAAGCAACACTGTTCAGGGGTCATTTCCCCATTAATGCGGCCAAAACGTTAGTTGTGGGCATTTAATGTGGATGTGACAGCTTCTTCTTGAATTGCTCCTCCTCCAGGCTCACATGGCTGACCCGTGGTACTTGTCTTTTTTCTTGGGACGCTCTACAAAACTGCCCTTGATGGCGTGCTGCTCTTCCCTTCTATGATCTCGGTTAGCCGAGGACATGATTGTCCTCGGCGATGCTTCCTAGTAATTAGGACTACCTTCATTCGTCCTCGGACATTTTTTCCTCCTCGGCATGGGCCTTGGGCTTAATATAAAGTGGACCGAGGTGGCTAGACTCTTTGACCCCACAATAGCCCCTCAAAATCCTGCTGTCCGGATCCTTGGACGGAGAGGAGGGTTTTGATGCCCTCGGGCCTTTATCATGGCTTGTCAAGTCTTGTCCTTTGTCAGCGCCAGAGCCTTTTCGCTTGTTCAAGGCATGTTCCTGACGTTTCGGTATACGGGGCACACCCTCATTAAATTATGGCGGCTTTGTGTTCCCCACGTACAACGGTGTGATGGTGATCCAACGGTGGGGATTTTTTGACTTTATGGGCGGGAAAACCGGCACGGTTATTCTTGATCGAAAGTATAAATGCCTATTTGAACCGATTCGCCTCTTTACTTTCACATTCAAGAGTTCTTGCGCACATATCCTGAGTTCTGTCAAATCTCTAGCCCAACTCGCCTTTCTTTTCAGCATAAAAAGCCTGTTCGAGGAGCTTTTCCTCATTTCTGTAAATTTCCTCTCTCTCAAACTCATATTTTCTCCCCTCTAAGTTTCTTTTCCTCTTATTCCTCTCTTTCTATCGTCCTCCCCTGAGTCCTTTAGCCGTTTCTAGGGATGGGTAGATTTAAGAAGTTGGTTGAGTCTGAAGAGGCAATAGAGAAATTCATTGACGATTATAGGATTCCCAATAACGTAGGCTTAAGATACTGTGAGGAAGGGGAGTGGTTTTTTAGGAAGGAAGATGGTGAAGTGGTGATTCCCATAATCGCCTTCATTGAGGGTGGTATGAGAATTCCTATGGGACCGGTGATGAGGGATTATCTTAGGCATTTCCGATTAGCTCCCACCCAGTGTGCCATCAACATGTTTAGGTCTCTTGCCGTGGGTTGTTCCCCATTTGGTATTTTCTTTTCTTGGGTCCCTCTCTCTAGGTGCTTACTACTCTCTTACTATGGGTTTTTCCCCTTAGGTGCCTCCGCCCCCCTTAGGTCCCCTTCTTTCGATATTTTTCTCTCTTCCCCTGTTTTTCCTCCTCCATTCGGTCTTTACAATCTGTCGTGGTTACCTTCCTTTTATAGTGAACTCATTCAATGGGATTTCTCCCTTTTACCCTTAGGGCTTCACCAACTGTTTTTGGTTTGTTGTGGGCATCCTTTCAAGATTACCCACCCTCCCATTGGTTGTCCCTGTCATTGCTCAGTACATGTTTGCTACACCACTACTCATTTCACGACAAAATTCTCTTTTGTTTGTTCTTGCCGTATACCTCTACCTCTAGGTGACTAACCAATAAGGATTGGGCTACCTCACTACCTAGCTCTATAGCATGCATCAAATGGTCCCAACCATTTGTTACTTCTTTTGGGTAAGATACCATCCCAGCAAGATATATTCCCTAAAAGAAGTCATGGCAGGAAACCAAATATAGACTCCCTTTTCCCCCCACCACCAAACCACGCCCTCTGAATCCCCTTGACCGTGGGCCCACCTCCCTTGTATTGGCTGGGTACAGGTTGGTGGTGCCCCGGCCCTTCTGTGCTTGCTCCACTGTCTTCTGTTTTTTGTCTGCCACGCTGTTCCTGCCGTAGCAGATTAGTTCTATTTCATTCTGCCGCGTGTTTTGTCTTATTTCTTCACGCGTTTCCTGCTACGTTTGTCATTTTCCTTTGGTTTGGCTTTTCTTTCCTTCACGTGATTCCTGCTGCTGACACTTCCTGCTGCTCCTTGTTTCTTCATCGTGTTTCCTCATATCAGTTTTCACGCCTATCTATTTATACAAAAGAATTTGGCCCTTTGTGGGCCAAATAGTGTTGACTGGATCAAAAAGGTCTTGGGCCCAATTTGTCTTTGTCTGCCGAAGCCATTCAGCCAAAGAACTGTATTCTGCGCGGCAGATTTGTATTCTGCGGCAGATTTGTATTCTGCTGCAGATCCCTTTCCCTTGCACTTCTTTCTTTGGACCTTTCTTGTTCTTCGGTCTTCTTGGTGGGTCTTTGGGCTTTGCTTTTCATTTGGGCTTTCCTCCGTATGGGTTTTTGGATACGGATCCGCAAAAATGGGCATCAACACATATTTTATCAAATAAGCTATAAAACTAGTTTTTTCTTCTTCTTTTTTTTTTATAAATAAAAATTAAACCTTTCTCTTTTTGTCTTGGTACGTTTAACAAATAAGCTATCAAAAACTTGTCTTGGTATGTTTAACAAATAAGCTATCAGAAACTATAGAAGGTCAAACTTAGTAAGCACCAAATTTTAGAATAGGAAATAAACCCTACCAACACAAAAAGAAAAAATATATATTTATATATATATTTATTTATTTATATATATTGGTACCACATCATATGATAATGCAAATATATGATTGAGCAGTTTTGAAAAGTGTTACTAGGATATCAAGAGGATTCTGGCATTTTACCCTTAATTTTAAAAAAAATTGGCAATATGCCCCTGTTTCCAAACTATTTAGGTGCGTGCCCCTGTTTCGAAACTCGATTACCTTAAAATCGAGTTTCAATGAAAAACTCGATTGGTTTAAAATCGAGTTATGCCCGATCAAACTTAAAAAAAAAAAAAAAAAAAAAATTGCATAGAACTCAATTTTATGGGGATCGAGTTCCAAAATGCCACTATAAGGCTAAAAAATGCTACTATAGGGCTCCCTCAACCTACCATGGGACAATCACACTTAGAAAAAAAAAATTGCAGGAAAACGCCGCTATAGAGTTTTAAAACGTCACTATAGGGCTTAAAAATGCCATTATAGGGCTCCTTGAACTTGGTATGGGGTAATCACACTTATAAAAAAAAAATTTGCAAAAAAACGCCGCTATAGGGCTTAAAAACGCCACTATAGAGCTCCCTAAACCTTGTATGGGGTGATCACACTAAAAAATTTTTTGCATGGAACTCGAGTTCCATGCAATTTTTTATTTTTTATTTTATTTTTAAGTTTGATCGGGCATAACTCGATTTTTTACAAATCGAGTATTTAATTGAAACTCGATTTTAAGGTAATCAAGTATCGAAATAGGGGCAGCCCCTATATAGTTTGTAAACAGAGACATATTGCCAAATTTTTAAAAAATTAAGGGTAAAATGCCAGAATGTCCAGGATATCAAATTATGGTAATATGGGGAACAACAACTTCCTGAGAACTTCCTCTTCTTTTAGGTGTTGCATAGAATATCACATTAGTCATTTCTATTAGATAAGAACAACTACAACCCAGTAATTAAATGGTAAAAAAAAAACGTACTCACTAATATATAAAGTCAATACTTACTGCGCGCATCCCAGCTGTCGTGGCTTGAATGATTGCACAAATTGCATATGAAATAGCTCCATTTGG
>JARYZH020002906.1:0-13076 GCA_030021035.2 Notholithocarpus densiflorus
ATTCAAAGTACATGTTTATTTTTCAAACCAAACAGAACCTATAAAAATACCTGCTCTTAGTACTACACCACGAGTCTACTACCTACTATTTTATAAAATAAAATAAAAAGTTCTAAGCAGCTCTGTATTTTTGTTTTAGCTCCAATGGCTTCGGTAGAGTTGGATGAGACTCCATCGGAGACTGTACGGAAAGTGGAAGTAAATGGAGGAGGAGAAGGAGGATCGAAGATGAGCGAGAAGAGTAACAGGAAGAAGAAGAAAAAGAAGGACAAAAACGGTGCGTATCGTTATTATATGTCGAAGCTAGGATTTGGATGTGTGAGACTGAGAACAGAGTACGATAAGGAAGGCAATTTTGACATGGAAGTTGTTGATGGAGATGGACAGCGTCGCAATCCTACTCACCTTGTTATAATGGTTAACGGTCTCAGTGGCAGGTAAAAACTCTCAGCCATTTATTTGCATTTGCATTTGACTCTGATTTTTTAGTCAATAATATGATTCATTGAGACATACTTGAGAGCAAGTTTGAATGATTCATATTGTGGTGGTTTAGCTAATGAATTTTGTTAATTGTATATCTTCATTTATTTGGTAAGAAAGAGTTAAAAGTTGATTGACCAAAAATAACAATTAAAAAGTACATGTCAATTAAGGACGAAACAAGAATTATGACTTCGGATAAAATAGAACGGAGAAAAAGAATAAATATGACCGACCCTGGCTAAGGCTTCATTGTTGTTATTGTATAACCTGTCCTCAGTTTTTTTTGGGACTTTTTATGTTGTGTCATTAGAGCATGTAGAATGATTAAATTATCGGAACTGTAATGTGCTTTGGTTATACTTTTATTTTTATTGTTTTTTCAAATTTTATATCTATGCAGTGCTCAAGATTGGAGATATGCTGCAAAGCAGTTTTTGAAGAAGTATCCTGAAGATGTTATTGCTCACTGTGAGTTTCATAATCCTTTCATCTCGTTTGTCTTGGATGATCGATGAATGTGTGATAAAATTATTTTCATTAGTGAATAGTGATGGTCATGGTTACGAGTTCATTAGCTTAAAGTGATGTTCATACAAAATTCAAGATGACCACAGTAGTTGGAACCATCACTTGGCTGATTTAATCCATCACCTGTGTTTTAGTGACTTACACACCATTATGTGTGTGTGTGTGTGTTCCTTGAGTAGATTCCCAGATACAGTATTTTGTGGCTTTTAAATATTTGAAGATTATCTGTTTTTATGCCCGCTTTAATTCTATGTTACACACATGACTTAGTCCATCTAATCTGGTGTTTCATTTCCAGGTTGATGACCTTAATCCAAACAAATTTGTGTTTAAAAAAACGACAAATGAAAAAAGTGTTTCAAGTTATAATGAGAATGAAAGGCAAGAACTTTGAGGGAATTAACTATCTAATCATAACTGTATGGTACATGGAGGACCATCCATATTAAGACGCTTATGCTGGAATTATCTTATTTACTAGGCATGTCTGGATATTTTATCTTTAGTCTGTCGGTGATGGTCACTTGTCTGTCTTCTCTCATTGGAAGTAGTTTCTCCTCCGTTTCGGGTTGACTTTCATAACAACATGTTAATAGAATTTAAATTGGGGATAGCTCATTACACTTCTCGATTACAATTTTGAGGACTTAGTAATTTTCCGTCTTTGGTGGGCTTCAATATATGTCGATTGGCTATTGTCTGACTGCCTACTTTGATGTTCTTTGCTTCCATTATAAAATGAAATGAGTATGCTCAATATTGAATGCAGGCAGTGAATGTAATCCTTCAAAGTTGACATTCGATGGTGTTGATAATATGGGAGATAGATTAGCAGAAGAGGTGCGTTATGGTTTGGCTATTCAGACAAACAACTTTCTTTGTTCCCTTATTGTAACTGAGATTGCTCTTTACTAATTTTCTGTCAGAACCAAATCTTGGTGTGTAATGCGGTTTCCTCTGTTTCTTTGTAGTTCAGATGTGTATGTCCAACATCTTTTATGTTTGAAAGCACTACCTTGAATATGAAGTTGCTGCACCAATCTAAGGATTTAAATTGAACACTGTTTGTTTATTTTTGTTTTTGTTTTTTCCAGGTTATATCAGTTATAAAACGTCACCCAGGAGTTCAGAAGATTTCATTTGTAGGTCATTCATTGGGTGGCCTGGTAACAAGGTATGTGATTGCCAAGCTTTATGGACGAGATGTCAGGAGGGAATTTGCACAGGAAAATGGAGAGTGTAGGAGTGATGGATCTAAGAATCCATGCCCAGAGGAGAAATTCAAAAGCAAAATTGCTGGACTGGAGCCGATGAATTTTATAACCTTTGCAACACCTCACCTTGGTTCAAGAGGGCATAAACAGGTGATTCATGACCCTTTTTTGCTCATTCTCAGTTGTATTATTACTATGAAGATTTCATTTTAGATATCAGATGTTTTCTCTTTGGTTCCATGATATCTAAAATATGCTAATTCTTATGAGATGTTTTTTTTTTTTTTAAATACCTGGCTCTTGAGAGGGTTTTCCTTTCAGCAACATATATTGAACTTCAAATGAACTAATTGGAACAGTTTTTGTTGTTTCTTACTTTGGAATTTATTTTCAATTGTGAGGGCAGACTATCATCTTGATTTTTAGAGATAGGTATTGTCATATTGATGATAAAAAAGGCATTTGATAATGCAACAAACTAATAATTGTTGCATGTCTACTGTGCTTACATTATATGTATGGCTGCATGTCAATAAAGTTTCTGGATCTTGGTGGATTTTATTTTCAGGTTCCCGTGTTTTGTGGCTTTTATACCATGGAAAAAGTAGCATCCCGGGCATCTTGGTTGCTTGGTAGAACTGGAAAACATCTATTTTTAACTGACAAAGATAATGGAAAACCTCCCCTTCTTCTTCAGATGGCTAATGATTGTGAAGATCTTAAATTTATGTGAGTTCTTGTGCAACATGAATGTCTACTATCATCACAAATGATTTCAACAAGTCATCAAATGTCATCTTGTCTCTGCAGATCTGCTTTGCAGTCCTTCAAGCGTCGTGTCACCTATGCAAATGTACGATATGACCGTATCCTTCTATTTTTTATTAATCCTTTCTACTTCATTGTACACCTTATTGTTCAAGTAAAATCATTGGAAGTCAGATCTCTAGATGTTCAAATCTGAAATTCAAGGTGTTAGTGGATTGGCCTCTCTTAATTGTTATTGTTATCACACTCTCATGGTGTTTCTGTTAATTACTTGACACTTTTCATAGACATTGTGGGATGGAGTACATCGTCTCTACGGCGACGAGATGAGCTCCCAAAGGTAATTTTGAAAGTTTTTATGGAAGTTTAAATCATATTGAGTTACTCTGACTATTTTTCTCTATCAGCATCGCCATCTTTCTAAAGATGACAAATACCGGCATATAGTAAATGTGGAGACAGCAGAAACTTCCAGTCGACAACAAGAAGTCCTCTTGGAGGCCAAAGTCAATGGATTCAAGAACATTGACTTAGAAGGTGTGTTGATGTTTGTCCTTTTTAACTGGTTACCAAACTACTCTCACTATTGAAAACTAGATGAATGTGTGTGTGTGTTTTAAAATTGGAGTATACTGGGCCTCTACAGTTACTTAAATTACCCACCTGACTATTATAAAATCTCAACTAATAATAAATATTATCCAAGAAGACCGTGAAGATTTTGATAGATCTTTCTTGGTAGTGGGGCCAGGTGACTCAAAAATAAGTTGTTAAACAGTGATTTGTAAGACTTGCTAATTGAAATTCTGGCCTTTCTGGGAAAGGTTGATGAAGATTGGTACAGCTTTTTACTAGCTTTTGATTCCAATTTTTCCTATTGTGTTGGGAAACTTAAAAGAAAGTTAAGTGGCGTAACCAAGTAACAAATCTTCCAGTTGAAATAGGGTATGATGCAATGGTCTCCCTCAGTCCTTTTTTTTTGCACATCAAAGATATTTTTAATGCTGAGTACTTGGGAAGGTGGGTACATTTTGTTAGTTTTGTGCGAATGACCTTTTTTTAGACATTTTTATTAAAATTATTTGGAACTTTTGGTAATAGAATTTCTTTGGAGTAGTATTTTAAGTTTCTTGAAATTTTGGTAATAGATTTTTACCTAGACTAAGCTACTTTAATCATTTGTGAGGAACCTGAAACTTTGATAATTGAATTTTATCTAGAGCAAACTATCTTAATAAGTAATGAGCCTTATGAAAAAAGCACAATGTACAATGCGTAACTTATATATTAAGTCACTTGGTGCACCAACTTTTATTGTGTGGTTCATGATTTCAAATATCATCAAGTTTTTATGTGTTAAAAAAATTGAAGGAAAAAGTGTGGTTCTCAATTTGCTATCAGCAGTGTGCTTTAGTATTTAACAGGAGAAAATTATATACTTCTTAGATAAAGTATAATTTTTTTGGCTTTTCCTGAATTTAAATTGTGATAATGACATTGGCAACAATAATAGAACATACTTTATCTGGATGATATAAGTAATTGACACAATGGCTGTGGAGGTCACAAAACTATTTACTGCTATTATGATGAATTTTTTTAAGAGCAGCAAATATGTAGATGTTCTTCCAGACGTCATAACTGATGAAAGGTGGATGGAGGTTAAGTTTTAAGGCATGGGATATGAGCTGATGGATATTGGAAAATATTTTGTTGTTGGAAAGTGCTACTTTTATCCATTTTGCTTCCGAAAATACACGTGTGATTTCACTCTCACGATTTTTTTACATATTCTGAGCTTTAGTATATTGATTGATTCTAAAACTTTTAGCTTATTTTCACACAATTGTATCATTTTACAACATTTGTAGAGGAAATGTTAAGAGGTTTGACTAAAATTACCTGGGAACGGATTGACGTCAACTTCAGTGGAACTAAACAAAGATATCTTGCGCACAGTACCATTCAGGTGGGTTTTTACCTTCTCTTGAATGTCATCATGTAGAACATAAATTCCATTTTTCTGTCATCTGGGTTATGATCAAATTGGTTCCACTATCAGACAACAATTATCATTATTTTTTCACATTTTTTACTGATTACCAATGAAGTCTAGCTCAAATAAAATTTCTTCCCTCTGTAAAAACATGATATAGGGTGAGTTCATGGTTCCATGACCTATTAGGTGCATAAATTATGAATTGAGGAGGGGTGGGGAGAATTGATTCCATCCTGATGATTTCCTATAATGAGCTGGTTCAATGATCCTTTTTTTAAAAAAAATCTCTATCTTTCTTTCTGTTCAGGTGAATAGATACTGTATCAATTCTGCTGGGGCTGATGTGGTCCATCACATGATTGACAATTTTCTCTTATAATAGCTGCCAACTTGTTATTATATGTATGTCTGGTTTGAGTTTCCGAATGCCTGTTGCCTATTGGCTCAATATTGTTCCTATCTGGGGTTATGGACTTATAGGGAAGGGAGAAAGGATTTAGATGTTCCAGGTGATCTTGGCATGACTTGGAATTTCAAAAATTCGGAAGGGTTTAAAAGGGGTTAGACAGGCCATGTGAGGGAAATTTTAGGTATGATGTTGTAAGTTCTATTTACCATCACCGAGAGAGGATGTTATCCCAAAAGAGAAGCTGGTAAATATCACACGAATGTAATAGTTTAAGTTAATACTGTGGCAGGGAAGAGAGAGAGGATGTAATTCCAAAAAAGAAGCTAGTAGCTACACGCATATGTAAACAGTTTAATAAGTTAATTATGTTGTAGAAATATGTTTCTGAAACATAATAACAGATGAAGAGAAAGGATTAGTTCTCCCAAATTGTAGGTTGTTATGCGCTTGCAGTTACATTCCATTTTACAATAAAGTTTTAAATTTTTTCTAAACAATTCAGTATTCTAAATTTCTTTTTCTCTTTTTCTTTTTTTTTTGACAATCCAGATACTCTGCATTTCTAAGTTTCTGCTTTCCCTCTTGTAGGTGTGGGTATGGATGTGGGGGAATTAACTCCAGTTAGCATGTGTAGATGTGAAAAACACATTAATTAAGCACTTAAAACATTCAAAATAATTTTTTTTGCGGTATGACGTGATTGCTGTGTCTGTGTTGGGCTCCTATATTCGATTCGTGACATAATAACAACACTAGCCATGGCTTTTTGTTAGACAACACAGTACTCAGTAGAGCCATGCATGGTGCAGAAATTGTTCTTTTTCTGCTTCTCTTTTCAAGCCTAAGCTAACCTGTCCACATTCCTCTATCACTACAGTGATGGAACAGGATATATACAGATTTTGATATACCTTCATAGGACCTTTAGAGCTTTGCCATATTCCAGCATAACTTTCTGAATCCATAATCTGACATTCTCATTGGGTAATATATAACCCATTAAAAAGCAAAATAAATAACACTATTCACCAAAATGCACAAAAAACACCCACATCCAATAAGCTAAAATGCAAAAAATAATTTTCATGTTGCTAGAGTGCTTATGCAAATATGCATAAGCACTCTGGCAACATGCAAAAAAATTTTATGCCTCTTTTATTCTGTCTCTCTTCTCTTGTCTCACTCTCTCCTCTCTCCTACTTTAACAATAGTTGCATAAATTACAAATTGAGGGGAGGGGGGGAAAAATTGATTCCATCCTGATGATTACCTTTAATAAGCTGGTTCAACGACCCTTCTTTTTTTTCTTTTCTTTTTTTTAATTCTCTTTCTTTCTGTTCAGGTGAAAAACTACTGTATCAATTTTGCTGGGGCTGATGTGGTCCATCACATGATTGACAATTTTCTCTTATAATAGCTGCTGACTTGTTATTATATGTATGCCTGGTTTGAGTTGCCGATTGCCTATTGGCTTAATGATGTTCTCCGTCTGGGGTTATAGGGAAGGGAGAAAGGATTTAGATGTTCCAGGTGATCTTGGCGTGACTTGTAAGTTCAAATCTCTGGAAGGGTTAAAAGGGGTTAGACAGGCTATGTGAGGGAAATTTTAGGTATGATGTTGTGAGTTCTATTTACCCTTACAGAGAGAGAATATCATCCCAAAAGAGAAGCTAGTAGCTACACAGTATACAGTGTAATAAGTTAAGTCTGTTGTAGAAATAAGTTTCTGTAACAGAATAACAAATGAGGGAGAAAGGATTTGTTCTCCCAAAATGTAGGTAGTTATGCACACGCAGTTGCATCAATTTTACAATAAAGTTTTAAAAAATTCTTAAACAGTTCAGTATTCTACATTTCTTTCTTTTTTTTCTTTTTCTTTTTCTTTTTTTCTTTGATAATCCAGACACTCTACATTCCTGCTTTCCCTCTTGTAGGTGCGGGTATGGATGTGTGGGAATTAATTCCAGTTAGTATGCATACATGTGAAAACCGCATTGATTAAGCACTTGATACATTCAAAATGATTTTTTAGCAGTAAGACGTGATTGTTGTGTCTGTGTTAAGCTCCTATATTCGTTTCATGACATAACAGCAACCCTGGGTTATGCAACACAGTAGAGTCATGCGTGGTGCAGAAATTGTTATTTTCCTGCTTCTGTTGTCAAGCCTAAGCTAACCTGTCCGCATTCCTCTATCACTGTAGTGAAGGCACGGGATGTATACAGATTTTGATATACCTTTATAGGACCTTGAGGGCTTTGCCATATTCTGGCATAACTTTCCGAGACCATAATCTGATTGCTTACTAGTTACTACCCAACTATCGTCAAGCCCATCCCACTGTATTGCAGACAGCAGAGCCTAGTCCAAACTCCAAAGTTGTGGTGAGGACGTTCTCTCATGGAGTATTGACAAAAACAAAAATTGGCCAGACATGACATTAAAAATCATAGGCTATGGAAATTGGAATAACATGCTTGAAAGTTCACTTTCTTGGTGTTAAATCTTAGATGACATATAAATCATTTGGAAGGGGAATGATGATTTCACCAACTTGGATCAAGGTTAGGAAGTTTTGAGCGATTGAATTTGGTACTTGGTGAATGTAATGCTAGTGGTTTTTTTAATTTAAAGGATTCATTTCTTTTTATAGATTGGCTGTGATATATATGTCCCCCCCCCCCCCCCCCCCTAAAATAAAAGGGGATGTCAAAGGAAATCAACCTAAAATCCCATTTTACTCAAGGAGCTCCTCTCCTCCTCATTTTATACTCTGTTTTTTGTTGAGAGGATGAAAAGGCAAGAGGATGGAAGTAAAATGATAGAGATTAAAATATTATCATTATGTCATTATTAAAAGTAGAAATATAGAAAAGTGGGATAATTTTGTACTTTTTTTTTTCTTAATAACATTTTCTTTCATCTTTTCTTCTTAATTTGGAAGGGAAAAAAATGGTGGGCTCATACGAAAAACTCCATCCACCCCCCCATTTTCTTTCATTTATCTTAATTCCAACCAAATAATGAAAAACCACGTTTTACTAGTTGGGTAGGGCTTCATATCTTCTAGTGGGTTGCTCGGAGTGGCCATTGTGGGTCATTCAGTGTTGGGGTTGTGGGTCATGGGCTATAGAGATAGTGTATACGTAGGGTGTATTGTAAAAGTGGTAAAGTATAGAAAAATAAAATAAGTTTTTTTAATAGGTAATTAATACAAAAGATAGAAAACCGGATGTGATTTTTACCGAAAAAGAAAACCGGATGTGATTGTTATAGAGTAGTTGAAGGATTGGTATTATGGTCCCACTAGGAATGGCAACGGGTCGGGTTCGGGCCGGGTTTTTCCATACCCGGACCCGACCCGCGGGGCAAGACCCATGGCCCGGACCCGGCCCGTTTAGGCTACCGGGTTTTTTCCCGGGGCCCGGACCCGCCCTAGCCGGGCCCCGCGGGCCCCGTTTAGGGATTGGGCCCAATTCGTGGCCCAACCAAAAAAAAAAAAATTTTTAAGCCCAAATTTATTTTTGCCTACATTCAAGCCTAGATAACGTGGCCCAAATACCAAATCAGTCCAAATCATAGGCTACTAATCATAAATCAATAAATCAACTGTTAATTATAAATCTATAAATCAATAAACCATAACTAATATCATAATCATAATTCAATAAATCATAACTAAGATTTTAAATCAATAAATTACCTAGCTAAGATAACCATTTAATCATTAATCAACAAAATCATAACTAAAATATAGGAATATAGGAATATATATATATATATATATATATATATATAAGGTATTTTTGTAATTATAGGTGCCGGGTTTTTAACCGGGCCGGGTCTCGGGTCGGGTCTCGGATTTTTTTGATAAAACTCGAACCCGACCCGGACCCGCTTCGGGTTTTTTTTTTTAAAACCCATACCCGACCCTATTCCTAATCGGACCGGGTAAAACCCGGTCCATTAGGGTCGGGCCGGGCTGGGTACCCGCGGATCGGGCAAAAATTGCCATCCCTAGGTCCCACTCGTAAAAGAAAATCCATCTCTATTATTGTTTTAGAATGATGTTGGCACGGTACGACCCTTGGAGTTTTAATGGTGTTTGGGACCAAAGCAACGAAGATCTATGAAGACATATAACTTGTCAATTTGCCCTAAAAAGTTATTCTCCATCCATGAATTAATATGATTATCATATGATAATCCTGTTGATGAAAGATAGGAGATAATCATCTGTTTATTATTGTTTGCAGTTTTCATAATTGTGCTTTCTTTTCTCTCAATAAATTTTGGTCAAAATTTTCTAATTTTTTTTAGAATGATTAATGGGACTTATTGTGATTGATTCGAAAATTATGTTACTTCTTTAATTACAACCTATCACCTTAATAAATTGTGAAAAATATTATAAAAATTGGGTGTTAGTAATTACAATAGTTTTTCCCCCTCTCCTTCCAATTATGTTTGGCTTTTCTTTTTCTTTTTTTTTTAGTTTATTTGTATATTGTTTTTTAAATATATGATTTTTTTGTAATTTTTATGTTAAATGTGTTATGAAAAGCTAACAATTAGTTTCTTTAAAAAAAAAATTAGTAGTTGGATTATTTAAAAATAAAATAAAATAAATTGAGAAAAAAAACAAAAGGAAAAAATTTGTTAAGAAATTCTCAAACACACACCAGATTTGGTAATCTTTTTCTATGCTAGTATATAGTTATAATTTTTATTCTGTTCCGCCAAAACAACCAAAATTTTCTATTCCAATTAGTTAACCAGTACGAATCATCTCTCTATTCAATCTCATTCTAAATTCAAGCCCATTCTGCCCCATTCCACATGTTTTGGTTCATTATTTTGGTGATTTTGGGTGGAATGTAAATGAATTATTATTTTTTTCTTAAATCTGTTTTTTTTATTGCTTCACTCATATATGACATTTTATTATTATTTTCCTTTAATAATGTGTTTTTCTTGTTTACTTTACTCACATATGACATAATTTTTTCTTTACTTATATATGACATTTTATATATTTATATTGTGTAATGATGATATTAAGAATGTGCATTATTTGATTTTGAATTAATAATTTGATATGGTATAATATCATGTAATACAAACTTAGGTATATAAATTTTGTAATATAATATCATGTAATGCAGATTTAATGGTAAGCCAAAATTGGCTGATACCAAAATGTTCTCTTCCCATGGACAAACCAAAATTGAGTCCGAAATGGTCTTCAGAACATTCTTAATAAGGTAGGCGCCTAGGGCTATAAGCTTAATGCGGAGCTAAACAATTTTTAAAATATTAAAAATGGGTCCCACGGTATTATTTACACATTTAAAAATTATTTTGCTACAGTACTTTTAGTTTTCAGTTTCAGCAACAATAAGTTCAATCCAAACGGACCCAAAGTTTTAAAAATCCCATGAGATAGAAAACAAATTTGATGAGTTTCATACTTCCCAGAAACAAACAAAAAGGGGCAATGAGTTGGCAGGTAGAATTTACTATTTACACTTAAAAATTATAGTAGTAACCACTAACCAGGTCGTACATGATGATGAATAGTGCAGTAATTATAATGTAGCTCATTGGTAATTACTGCTAAAAGATTTTGCACAACGTATATCAAACGCACGTGCGGTGCTCGAGCTCTGGCTCCGGCTCCATTCCCCGAGATCGACGAGTGTGCGTGAATTTGCATGCAGCTGATGAAATGGCTCACACCGACCTGCTCAAAATACATTGCTTCTCAGGCAACGGGGTGTTTGATAAAGGTGTTTAAATAACAGTTTTCAGTGTTTAAACATTCTTACACGTATTTTCACAACACTTAAATAACGATAATAGAAATCTCTAATCAAACGGACCCTAAAATAGTCCCTCTATCTCCCATGAGTCTATCCTCTAGATATGTACCCTCAAATATGGTATTTTCCTTGGGAAATATATAGGGTCTATTTGGATATGCTTATTTTGCTGAAACTGAAAACTTATTGTTAAAAGTATTGTAGATAAAGGTAAAAGTTAGCTGAAATAGTACAGTGAGGCCCATGAATAGTACCAAAAATAAGCTGAATAGTGAAATAATTTTCATTTTTCATTGGTATCCAAACGGAGGCATAATCCCTTAAATGGGAAATATGGTATCTCCCATTGAATTGTGTTTGCGTGTCAACAATAGTCCCTTTCCAGAAACCATGAAAAAGAAAGATCAAACAAAGATGTGTTACATGTGTATATAAATGAAAAGTCCAAAACACGAAAAAATACACCATGCATCGGATGCATGTTTCCTTCCTCTCACATGGAGGTGGATCTCATACACATGAAAAAAAAATCAAACAAAAATTAGGGAAGGCAAAAACAACCGACCCATGGGTACCCGACGCGACCCTAATAGGTCGGGTTTTACTCGACCCGCGAAACAGTAAGGTCTGGTTTGGGTTTTAAAAATTAAACCCGAAATGAGTTCAGGTTGGGTGAAGGTTTTAGTAATACCCAACCCGAACTCAACCCGTATATATATAATATTAAAAAAAAAAACCTAACTATAAATACAAACTTTTCCTAAATTCTAACCCTAAATCCCTCCCATTCACCTCTCACCCTTTCTTTCCCTCTTTCAGCCGCCCTCTCTTTTTCTCCCTCACTCTCACTTGCTCCCTCGCTAGTGCCCTGCCTTTCGGTCGCTACTCCCTCGTCGGCGTTGCTCCTTTCTCCACCTTGCCAGTCCCTCCTCCTTGTTTCCATCACTTCGCCACAGCTGACAGATGCCACTCCTCCTCCCTCACCTCACCAGACCCTCCTCCACCTCACAAGGCCACAACTCTCTCATCTCCCTGGTCTTGATGAACATGATCTTGGGGTTTTTTTTTTTTTTTTGGTTTTTGATCTAGGTTTGTGGAGGTTTATTTTGGCCTTCAGATCTGGCTTTCAGATCTATCATGGCTGGGCGAGGCTCGATGGGGTGGGTTGGGTTTTTTTTTTAAAACCCGTTTATTAAACGAGGCGGGTTAGGGTTTTAAAAAAAAATCCATTTATTAAACGGGACGGGTTTGAGTTTCGAGGGTGGCCCCGCCTCTGGCGGGTTCGAGCATAAAGAAACCTGCCCCAAACCCAACCCGTTGTCATTCCTAACAAAGATGTCATGTTACATGTGTATATAAATGAAAAGTCTAAAACACGAGAAAATACACCATACATTGGATGCATGTTTCTGCTCTCTCATACGTGTGGGGTCTATTTTCATATAAGAGGAAGAAAACATACATCTAATGCATGTGAAGTTCGCCTCCATGTGAGGAAGATGAAACATGCATCTTATTCCATCCCTAATATACTTATATACCACCTCTCAAAACACATGCCAATCTTTCATTTCCTTCCCATTTAAACCAATCCCTAAAATTCCAGTTCTGCCCCTTCATTCAACGACGGTATACACTAACGCGAAGCCGTAAATAACTTCAAAATCAAAGGGCGGTTTGTTCCCTAAACTGAAATCTGAAATATCTGATCCAATCCGAGTTGCTTCCTATAACTCAGGCCTATTAGAAATAGTATACGCTATCAAAAGATTCAAAACAAAGAGTTGATACAGCTTCGTCGTCTTCTTCTTCTTCAAAGTGGGGACCGGTCCCATTCAAAGTACATGTTT
>JARYZH020002907.1:0-13070 GCA_030021035.2 Notholithocarpus densiflorus
AGTTATTCATAATTATTAAAGTTGAGGATTGTTATCATTTCAAAAAATAAAAAATAAAAAATTGAGGATTTTTTTTATACAAAATATAAATTTTATTCTAATCTAATTTAAGTATAAATGTATGTGAAACTCATTCTTAAAAACTTGAATTCTAATCCTTATCTCTCACTCTATAAAAACTTTGTACTTGTGAAGTGATCATCATACTGAGAGTGTGCGGTGGTGATTATTTAATTTTTATTGTTAATTGGGGCATTATTCTATATCTTGCACAATGATGGGCTAATATATAGCTCTGTTTAACACTTTAACGCTGGTTTGTCTTGTCTAGCGTTGTCTTTAGCTAGAGTTGGTGCTAGCTGGTTTTTTAATGGGTTTTCATGTGTCTTTGCAGACTTTTTTTTTTTTTTTTTTTTTTAGTCTTGAGTCTTCTTAGGCTCTTTGTTCTGTATTATGCTTTTAATTAGCAGTAATATTATTCTGTTTCATCCAAAAAAAAAAAAAAAAACCTGAGAAAATAATAACATGATTCTACGTAATTTTATACAACATCTCTAGATTTCTCGAGATGCCACAACCGTCTGCGCTTTACAGGTACTTCTATTTTGTTGGTTGGGTATGGCCTTGGCGTTGTTTATGGCACTCGCAATTTACCTTGTCGATGTTTAGCTTTTATAATTTAACAAATGAAGGTCCAGAGAATAGAGTCTAGAGTATAGACTGGAATAGCCTTTTTAATGGACTGGGCTGCTTGAACAAATGATTCATCTGGCTAGACATGGTTAGAAAATCTAACGTAAAGCCTGCCTCCTCTGGGCTTGCAAAGGAGAGAGAAAAATTTAAAATCTTAGAAAATTCATATTCACTCCAGTGAGTTCAGATGATGATAAATAAACCTCCCTTCGGCACCTTGATGGACAAAAGGAGCATTTTGCCATTTTTGGAGTACGGATTCAAATTTTGATGGACCAATATAAAAAATCTCAAACTTAATGGAGCAAGATGAAAAAAAAAAATCTAGTTTGGTTGCTGAGTTGTGGGCTGAGATATGGAATCGATCCTTCCATTTCCCTTAATTTGCGGGCAGTAGAAATTGAGCTAGATGCTAAGATTATTGTTGATCTTCTTATAGACCATAATCTTGCTAATAATTCTAATGCTACAATTGGAATTAGTCTTTCCATTTTCCTTAATTTGCATGCAGTAGAAATTGAGCTAGATGTTAAGATTATTGTTGATTTTCTTAAAGACCCTAATCTTGCTAACAATTCTAATGCTATTATTGTGATTGATTGCAGGGAAATTCTAAGGAGAATTCCTCAAGTTAGGATATCCCACTACTATACAAAGGCTAACAAGTGTATTGATCCACTTGCCTAGCGGATTGTCCACTGAGCTCAGGATTTTGTTTTGTTTTATGACCCTCATTCTAATGTGTATTTGTTACTTTAAATTTGGACCATGTTGGTACAGTGTATGAACTTTTGGTTCCTTTTGATAGGGGTTAGCTATCCTCCTTAATAATATTAACCTTTTTAAAATAAAAAAAATTACATAATTAATTAATATCATTTAGGCTTAAAAATATTGTTGGTCTTCAAAATTTAAAATACTAGCAAATTTAGTCTCTAAAGTTTGTTAGTATATATTATGGTCTAGCCCAATGGACTTAGGCCTAATGTTTTATTACTTGTGCTATAAATTACTTGCCTTACGCTCCTTTTACTTGAGCTGCACACATATATGCTTATATAAAAAGGTAGTCCTCGACAGTGATCGCACAAGCTATTACTTAGAGTTTGTTAGGGACTAAGATTGATTACTTTAAATCATTTAGGGACTAAAAGCAATTATTTTAAGTTTGTTAAGAATTAAAAGTGATAACTTTAAATTTCAGAAACTAAAATTGCTAAACTTTAGAGATCAACAATATGTTTTAACCAAAATTTTTATCAAATTATTGAATTTTTAATCTTTGGAAAAGGATGGAGAAGAATTATCTAACAAACGAGGAATTCTATTTTTATTTTTTGAGAATTAAGTCACAGATTTTATTGACTCATGTTGTTGTAGGTACATGACTAGTTTAAAGCGAAGATGCAAGCTAATGAAAAGGTTAAATAAATTTAAAAACACACACACACTCACCTATTTCACATCAAAGTGGATGCTAAATGCCAACCCAACGTATAGGACTATAGGAGAGACTCCAATTTATTGGGTAACGCGTTCACAACTATGCTTGCTTTATGGAATTGGTAGTCACTAGACATATCGTATTTAGTAGGTCATGGGACTGAATCTTTTTCTTGGTATGAGAGCATCTCAACTACTTGGCTCATGGTAGGTCTTGCATCTTTATCTTCTTCTACGCATTGTAGAGCAACTTGAACCAAAGCTTCCATCTCGCCCATATCATATTTACCTTCCAACATTGGATCAATGATGTTTTCAAGTGAGGAAATATTTGCAGCCGCTTTCTTCATATTTTCTCTCACCCATGTAACCAGCCTTTTGTGCTCTGCCTCCCCACCATCATCTATAGCATGGACACTCCTTGACGGCCCCTTTCTGGTCACCATTTCTAGCACAACAATCCCATAGCTATAAACATCCACTTTGGAGGTGATAGGTAGATTGAAAACCCATTCTGGAGCCATATAACCACGGGTTCCTCTTATCTTTGAGAAGCTTGAATTCTTAAGAACACCTCTATTTTGTAGCTTTGACAGGCCAAAATTTGCCACCTTTGGTTGATAAGTCGAGTCCAAAAGTATATTATGAGGCTTTACATCGCAATGTAAAATCCATTCCAAGCAATCCTCATGCAAATAGGCTAGGCCTTTCGCAGTGCCCATGGCAATTTTGAACATTTTCTCCCAATTAAGTGTCTTAGCTGAGAGGTTTTTTGCTAAAGAACCATGCTCCATGTACTCGTACACCAAAAGCCTGTGCTTTCCCTCTGCGCAATAACCCCACATCTCTATTAAGTTCATGTGGTTAATCCTCCCAATGATGCTTACTTCTGCTAGAAATTCACCTTCTCCTTGGTTGGCTTCATTGAGACGCTTGATTGCTGCAACTCGACTGTCAGGCAACACCCCTTTGTATACAATTCCCCCTGCACCTCTTCCAATCTCTTCAGTAAAACCCTTTGTGGCCTTTTTTAGCTCAGCATAGGTAAAATATCTGAATCCAGTGGTAGCAAGAACATAACCTTCCTTGTTTGCACTTGAATTTTTTCGGGTTTTGATCAAGAGAAACCACACCACAAAGATACAGATGATTTCAAGTCCTACTCCACAGGCAAACCAAAGCATGAATTTCACTGTTCCGTTATCATTGTATTTACTACTTTGTAGTGTACTTTTACTTGAGCAATTTAAACTGAATTCTTCTAGAGGATTGTTGTTGGACAAGAGTTTGTTTTTTGGCAATTTCAAATAGATGTTTCCATTTAAATTTGGATAACGAGATCCATTCAGCAATAGCATCTTAGGATAACAAATTGTATAACCATGGCGAAGGGTGTATTGGAATGCTTTGCAATCACATGATTTCAAGCATATATCCTTACAATGGTCGAGGGTGTAATTGAGGAAGACCCCAAAATCATTCCCGTAAAAGTCAGCATGGGACAACAGCTGAAATTTCGACTCATTTTTGTTGCAAGAGAGATGAAATTGGGGTTCACAACCATAAGCCCAATCACTATGATTTTTCATCTTGTATCCTGGAAGGCAGGAACATTTCCGGCCAGAAACAATAACATAATTGCACAAACTGTTGGCCCCACAAGCACCAGGAATGTTACAAGGTGTTTGAATGGCTTGCCATGAAACAACCCAAGTATTTCCCTCCTCTTCCCAACTATACAATCGAATATTACCATCATAATCAAGTGTCAATCTTCTATAAGCACTGCTCCATAGTCGAATGACATAAAAGTAAAACCATCAGATGAACTAAAGTTCCCTAAGGAATTAAGGACAGCAATTCTACTAACGTTATACACAGGCCATGTAGAAGACCAGTAAATACTGGAAACATCAGGACTATTATAAACAATGTGAAGAAGGTAATCGTTTCCAAATAAAAACTCATAGAAACCGGAGGAAAAGTTGGTCTGGCTTCTTGAAGAGACAAGCTTTGTGTTTCCAGTGAGTAGTTGTTGAGGGAGAAGGGTATCTGTAGGGAAGTGAAAGCTTTCCCACAAAATAAGACCTTCATTGTTACATAGAACAAGGTTACCGGTGTTGTGGAGAAATAATTGGACAAAGGAGAGTGAGACAGTGTTTGTGGTCCAAACATTTAATTTATTGGCATCAGTTAAGATCAGATTGCCATTATTGAGGAGAGAGAGCTTTGAGTGCTTACCATTAATTGGCTGGTCACGGTTTGCCATCCAAACTATGTAGGGAATTAAACCAAATTCCCAACCTGTGAGAAACAAAAATAGAGAAAGCACACGCCAAAAAAAAAAAAAAAATCACACGCACAAGACAGTATTTACGTGGTTCGGCAATTTGCCTACGTCCACGGAGTTGCAGGGATTTCACTATTATCAGGGAAGAATACAGAGTACAAGAATTGCGGCTACAATACCTTTTTCTCTCTCTCTCTACAGAAGGCGGCAACAACAACCTACAATCTTATATAACCCTAATCACGGCAAAGTTGGTTTATATATTAAATGGGCCCAAAAATTTTTCCCGGGGGCGTTGCCCTCGGACCCCCAAGAGACTTGTCCATGGGCTATGGCTTGGGCCTATCGGCCCAAGCCTCTGCTCCATGGACTAAGCCTCAATAAATCTCCCATTAAAAAACATACAACATTATTCAAACCGGGTCGGGTCGTTAACCGGATCAAACATAAACTAGGCTCTACAAAGCCCAACAAACTACGGTGCGTGAGTTGCTAAACCATATGGCAAAGCAATAGGCATTATCACCCACGGAATAAAAGCCAGCAGAGAAGTCGCCATTTGGTGATACTAGAATATTTGGTTTCTCTACCGATAGGGATGTGCCTTTACTCATAACGACCAATGCTGAAGATATAAGTGGAAAAGAAAATGCCAAAGAGAGTAGAAGGAACATGACTGGCAAACCCATGATTGAAAGCTTAAACTAGTGATGGACTTCAGCAAGGCAAGACCATAATTATTTATAAAGAAAAGTCGATCGTGCAATGCACGGATAACGTTATAATATTTTATGTAAGATGGTTTTAAAGAATATTGTACATATATTTTAGTATAATTGTTATTGAATTTCATTAGTAATGAGTTAATCATAAGAAGAAACAATTATAAATTGCACACATATGTCCATTATAATTATTCAGTTCAAATAATGAGAAATATAAAAACAACTTTGGAAAAATATTGTAGAATAAAAGTTTTTGATAAGCATATTGTAGAATAAAAATTGATATAAAATGTGTCTTTCTGTTTATCCTTAATTCTAAAACAAAATACGCATTCCAAGCACCCACAATCAGTCACATCTTTTACGAAACCCACAAATTTACAACGTTTGATTTTAAAATCAAAATTACCACAATCACTCAATATAAAATGCATGTCTCCTTCATTGGTTGTAGCCAACTCATATGAGTTAGAATTAGATGAGACAACAATATTAAAGCTAGGCAGTTGTCGTTGAAATATTAAAGATAAATGAAATCATTTTTGGTATGTTGTATTTGACATGGGATGTCATGAAGGGCTATAAGTAGGTATATATAAAGGAGATGAAGTGCAAGAGGTGAAAATGGTGAATTGAAATGCAAAGAATTTTGTGTATATGTGTGAGGCAGGAAAAGTCTTGATACATTGCACCAAAAGATACAAAGAGTATTTACTTTTTTACTTTTTAATTAGAAAAGTCTTGAAACATTGAATCAAATAAAACAAAAATTTAAAACTTAACAATGATTAATTGGACCAATTAGGAAAACAATTTGTTGTTGATAATCCATTAAGGTTATTTTCTTTGCAGACATTGTAATTTTGTCCGCCCAAAACATATTATCAAATAAAGAATTATTAGCAAAATCTAAGAATTAAATTTCTATATATGCATTATTATAAAAAAATAATAATAATTAAAATAAAATTGCAAAAGCTAAAATTTGTCACCCATCTGATTATTTTTGTTTGGCTAAGCTTTGCTTTTCTCTAAATATATGACATTATAGAGTACTTCTAATACAACTATTAAGAGTACTTTGTCCACCACAAAGGATTAAAAAATAAACAAAAATTAGTAAAGTCTCTTAGTTTAACATCTAAATTGACCAATATAAAAAATCATGCTCTGTAATAAAATAAATACCAAATTATCCAAATCATGCTATGTAATAGAATAATATTATATTTTTATATGCTATATTTAATTCTTTATAATGCAATAGGATAATATTTAACAATCAAAGAGAACAAAAAATAAAAAATAAAAAAAAATAAAAAACAAAACTAAATCGCATTAACTCAAAGTAGAGTTTTAAAGAATATAAAAAAAATTATCAACCTAAAGCAGAGATGTAAGAAAAATAAAAAATTCACCAAAAAATTGAGAGAAAGAGAGAACTTTTTTTTTTTTTTTTTTTTTTTTTGTGAGGGAAAACTACACATAAAATGGAAGAGATAGTGGTAAATTTATAATAAAAGGGTGTGAAGAAGAAAAGAAAAAAGAAAAAAGAAAAAAGGAAGATGAAGGGAATTAGGAAGAATGATATTAATGTAGAGGGTAGTGGGGAGATGAAAAGATAAGGGAGGAAGAAAAGTTGGAGAAGTAGTGGGGAGATGAAAATGTAAGGGAGGGAGAAAGGTAGGCGAAGTGTTAATATTAAAAAAAAAAAATTCGAAACAATTATAGAAAAATTGAAAAAAAAGAAGAAGATAATAATGTAGACGCTAATATAACTCAACTAGAACATAACAATAATAAATACAACAATAATAAATACAGTGTTTTAGCTTATATATATATGTGTGTGTATATATATATATATATGTATATATAGATTATATATAGATAGATAGATAGATTGATTTAAAGCAGGCCAAGACTATTCATACTGAATTTTTTATTTTTTATTTTTCCTTTTAAATTCAGATGTGTTTATATATATATATATATATATTTATACAACTTTATTGCGCTTCAAAAAAAAAAAAAAAAAAAAATCTTAATTGCTTTTTTGCCGATAAGATGTTTCTTTTCTACCGATGAGATGTTTCGACCTTCAACTTTGAGTCTAAATTCGTAGAAAATTAAAACGCACTTTAGACCAAGGGGCATTCACATTGTTTAGCAAAAAAAAGCATTCACATTGACTTGTTTAGAATAAGAGATTATTTTCTAGTTAATCACTTTTAAAAACACACGCATTTGATTTTTTATTCTAGATTCTATTTCATTAAAATAATTTTTTATTTGTATTTTCTCTACTTTTCAAAACACATTTACATTTTTTCAAAAAATAAATAATTAAGAGTTTAAGAAATGAACAATGTTCTTTTACAGTATTCAACGTCATGCTCTTGAGTTTTTTTTATTTATTTATTTATTTATTTTTAATTTTTTTATAAACAGTTGTAGGGAGCTAAATTGTGGTCCCCCTCTTCACAATTTTTTCACACAATAATATGCGGGTGTTTTTTTTTAAATATTTTTTTTAAGGGTGGGCTGCTAAATTAAAATTTCTCCTAATTCTAATTAAACTTAGACCTGGAAAATGACTTACGTACTAAACTTGTCTTGATCTGGTAGTGGGGAACAAGATAAGTTGAGATGCTTCCCATGATTTATTACATCTGCTTGATTGAAGTGTGGAAAAGATACGAACAAAGATAAGATCTTTTTTTTTTTTTCTAATTTAATCATTTTTGTTGAAAGTTCTAAGCTATTGTTGTTGTGACTTTGCACTGTTATTCAACCAAGAGTACTGAACGTGTTTTACGTCTCAACGTTCTAATGTGGATTATTTGACAGGTAAATTAGACAAAAAGATTAAAGATGGATATGGATGTTGAAGATTGAGATTTTGAGCTCTCTCTCTCAATGTAAAAAAGTCTACTACTATCGTAGTTTTTTTTTAATCATTCAAGTTGAGGATTGTTATCATTTCAACCAAAAAAAAAAAAAAAAAAAAAGAGTTGAGGATTTTATCATCTGTTAAAAACAAGCCTCACTTGCATTGCCACATTTGAATTTCATAGCCATTTTTTGTTCGTTTAAATAATAAAATTATTTATTTTATATAAAAACCTCCAATTTATTTTCTCTTTGTTTCTATTACATGGCGTGTAGTGTTTCTGTTCGATTTAAAAAAAAAAAAAAAAAAAACCATATATGGTAGTTAGATGAGTTATAGGGTGTTTTATTTTTAGGTTTAATTACTCTTTAGGTCCTCAACCTTTACCTCATATTTCAAAATGGTCTACAATCTTTCATTTTAGTCCTTAACTTTTTATTTGTGTCAAATAGGTCCTTATTGTTTGTTGATGAGTTAGTGAGAAATGGGTTTGAATGGGTCTGATTTTGTGATTTAATTTCTTAATATTAAATTTGATGCTATATTACTTAAAATTTGCACATCATACCTCTATTAGTAATTTAGGCATTTGCCACATGGAGGCTACTTCGCCGCCTTCACAATCGCTTTACACTACCTTGGATGTGTATTGGTGACTATAACAAGATCTTGAGCTTTGAGGAGAAAAATGGCAGACTACCTAAGCCATTGCCTCCCATGGTAGATTTCCAAAGTGCTTTGCTCTTTTGCGGACTGATTGATCTTGGTTATAGTGGTTATAGGTTTACATGGTGGAACAGGCGAGCCGAAAAAGCATTTGTGGAGGAGAGATTAGATAGAGCGTGTGCATCGGTCGAATGGTTGGAGTTGCACCTGAGGGCGAATGTGATCCATTTGACAGCCTCATACTCCGATCATGACCCGATACTATTGGACACAACCTCGGTTTCAGCTCCTACTCCTCGCCGACGACACAAGCTCCACAGGTTTGAAGAAAAGTGGGTGTCGCACCCGAAGGGCGAGCAAAAGATTCGAGATTCCTGGACCCAATCACTAGCTTCGGGTAGTCCCATGAACCGCCTGTTTCAGAAAATCAAACAATGCCAATTAGACTTGGTAGTGTGGAGTCGGATTACTTTTGGTAACACACGGATTCGCCTTAATGCAAAGCAGCAGGAACTCAAGGAATTGGTTGAGAAAGAGTATGGGGAAAACCTACACAACATCACTAAACTGAAGACCGAGATCAACACATTGCTGCACCACGAAGAAGTGTTTTGGAGGCAATGGTCTAGGTCCTTATGGCTAAAGGTAGGAGATAAAAACACCAGGTTCTTCCACCAAAAGGCAAGCCAAAGACATATGAAGAATAATATAGAAGGACTGAAGGATAGGAAAGGGATTTGGCAATTTGATATGAGCAAAATCAACAATATTGCCAAGGAATACTACACTAAACTATTTGCTACATCTCATCCAAGGAGTATGGAAAGGGTATTGGAGGTAGTAGACAAGGTAGTCACTGATGATATGGCCCACTCACTGACTCAATCGTACACTGAGGAAGAAGTAAAGGTGGCTCTCTTCAGTATGCACCCATCAAAATCACCAGGACCGGATGGTAAGTCTCCTTTCTTTTTTCAAAAATATTGGCATATTGTTGGGCCTGATGTAACTCTTGTTGTATTATCTGTCCTGCACTTTGGTAGATACTTAAAGAAAATGAATTTTACAAATATTGTCCTTATTCCTAAAAAGAATGACCCACAATATATCACGAAGTTTCGTCCCATAAACTTAAGTAACGTAGTATCATGGATTATATCCAAAGTCCTAGAAAACTGGATAAAATCCATTTTACCCAATGTTATCTCTAATGCCCAAATTGCTTTTATTCCTGATAGACTCATTATAGATAATACTACTATTGCATTTGAAATGCACTATTGTATGCGGAATAGGAGGAAAGGAAAGACCGGTCACATGACAGTGAAACTGGATATAAGCAAGGCCTATGATAGAGTGGAGTGGGAATTTCTAAGGTGGATCATGATGAAGATTGGGCTGCCAGAACAATGGGTGAATTTGGCTTTGGAAATACTGCAAACAGCCTCATATTCGATACTCATCAATGGGGAACCCAAGGGTTTCATCACACCAACCCGGGGCATTAAGTAAGGTGACCCTTTATCTCCATATCTCTTCTTGCTTTGTGCTAAGGGGCTATCCTCTTTGATCCGGAAGGTAGCAGATACAAATAGATTGAAGGGCATATACTCTTGTCGAGGTGGAGTATGTATTTCTCATCTCCTCTTTACAGACGATAGCCTGTTATTTTGTGAAGCAAAGATTGGAGAATGCCGCCAATTGCTTAATATCCTTACACAATATGAGGAGGCCTCGGGGCAGGCCATCAATAGGTCGAAGACCACACTCTTTTTTAGCCAAAATACAAGCCGAAGAGACAAAGAAGTAATTCAGAACTTAATGGGGGCACAAGTCATGAATAACTGTGAAAAATACCTCAGTTTGCCTACGGTTTGGGGTAAGTCAAAGGCGGGCACGTTTAAGGAATTATAGGAGAGGATAACAAAAAATGTGATAGGGTGGAAGGAAAAAACCATATTGAAGGTGGGTAGGGAGACTTTGATCAAGTCAGTGGCCCAAGCAATCCCCACCTACTTTATGAGTATTTTCAAGATCCCAAGAAAAGTGTGTGAGAGTATCAATTTAGTACTGGCAAAATATTGGTGGGGACAAACATTGAGTGAAAAAAAGATCCGTTGGATTAATTGGAATAGACTGTGCACACCTAAAAATAAGGGACGTATAGGGTTTAGGGACATTCATGCCTTCAACCTTGCTATGCTAGCAAAGCAAGCTTGGTGCCTTGTTACCAGATCTTACTCCCTTTTCTTTCGGGTGTACAAAGCCTGATATTTCCCTCGGTGTTCATTCATGGAGGCTGAGTTAGGCTACAATCCCTCATTCGTGTGGCGTAGCTTACTAGCTACAAGGGACTTAATTCGGGAAGGGTCCATGTGGAAGATTGGTAATGGGCAGAGTGTTGAAGTTGGTTGCTACAAATGGCTGCCACACCCTCCTTTGTTTAGGCCAAGCGTTGACATCACAATGAAAGTGGGGGACCTCATCCATCACTAGTCCATGCAATGGAATCGCCTTTTGATATAGGCCACCTTCATGCAAGCCACACAAAATGATATTTTGCACATCCAACTCAGCAACACATGGGTACGAGATAAACTTTGCTGGAAAGAAAATAGAGCCCAACAATTCATGGTCAAAACAGCCTAGCAAGTGGCTCTTCAATTGCACTGTGAGTCCAGGGTCCAACACTCGATGGTAAGGGAAGAGAAAAGGTTTTGGAGCAGGATTTGGAAGCTGAATGTACCACCAAAGGTTCAAAATTTTGTTTGGAGAGCATGCACCGATATCTTACCTACCCGTGCTAACTTCTACCACAGGAAAGTACCACTAGACCTACTATGTTCAATTTATGGTCAGATAGACGAAACGGTTGGACATGCACTCTGGGAGTGTCCCCTGGCCAGAAAAGTGTGGGCAGTGGCTCAAGGAAGATTGCAGAAGTGTGGGGTGTTGGCGCAGAGTTTTTACCTCTTGGTTTGACAGTTGGAGAAGAAGCTCATGGGGAAGGAGATGAAAACTTAGGCGATGGTGGCTTGGTTCATTTGGAATGCTAGGAACATATTTTGCTTTAAAGAAAAACAGTCCCAACCAAGTGACATCCTCCAGGGCGCTACAACTCTTCTGCAGGACTACTAGCGATTGAATAGGCACTTGGCAGGACCATGATAAGCACCTAAAGGTGTTGCATCCTCTACATATGAGGAGACACTATACAAACAATTTTAGTTGTACTAGTTTTTTCTTTCTTTTCTTTTTATTTACTCAATATGCCAAAGGGCTGACTTTAAGGCCTTGGTTTTCTGTATACTTCTTGGGGGTGTTTAAATCCAATTTCATATCAATATAATTCTATCTTCACAGTAAAAAAAAAAAAAGAAGAAAATTAATTTAGGCATTGAGGGGACCAATATGAATATATATATTTTTTTGGAGAAAGTTTCAACCTATGGCGTCTGCTCTTGATAATTGCTCTTTATCATTAGACCAAGACACCAATCAGTTTTGGTGTAGGTGATGATCGAACTCTAGATCTCTTATTCAACCATTAGAGACTTTACCATTTGAGTCAACTAGAGCCCACCAATAGAATATTCTTGAGGATTTTTTTGACTATATGACTATTCTTGAGGAAAGAAAGTTTAAAACTTAGTTGGTATGCCTTAGATTGGTGGGAACAAACATAAGGTTAAGAAAAACTTATTCATTGCCAATGATGAAAAATATGCTTATGATCAAATATCATTGTTTTTAAACTCGGACTAGACCGGCCGGTCACACCGAGTTAATCGGGAACTGGTCCAAGGACTGGTTCTATAAAAATCCGGTTCATCCTTGTCATTATTTTGGGAAAAATTGATGAAAATATGCTAGTGGTAGGATTTGAACCTACTTTCAACTAGTGAAATAACATGTCTAGCATGCAAACCATTAGGCCACACACATCTTATTGGTTAGGATTGAAAAATTAATAAATATAAACCAATTTAAGTATCAAATATATTAAAAAATTAAATGACACATCACAGTTTGACCTCGGTTGAACCTTGGTCCGACCTTAAAAATCTTGAACTTCTCCCTTTCCTAGTTCATTAAACGGCCTAGGTTTCAAAACCATGTCAAATATTCTCCTTGGATTATGGTGTAATTTTGTCATATATAAAGTAAGATTATTGGTCGAAAAGTTTAGACTAAGGAATTATAATAATGAACTTTACCTTTAACCATCAATTGAAGAAAATCTTGAAGTGGTTGAAAAAGATCAAGACTTGCAACAAGTTGTTGAATTAAAACTTGAAGATAATACTTTTCAGGAAGTTGATGAAGACATCAAAGAAAAGAAGATTGAGTTGATAGAGGA
>JARYZH020002908.1:0-13068 GCA_030021035.2 Notholithocarpus densiflorus
GCTCAACCCACTCACTAATCACCACGTTGGCTTGGTTGCCCTCGTTGCTCTCGCAGAGAGTGTACAAATCTTTAATCACAGTTTCCACCTCGAATACTTGCACATTCTTTAGCGTTTCAAGCCGACGACTAGAGAGGAATTCTAGCTTGATTAGCTTTCGGATCTTGAGCCAATATTTTCCATAACTGGAAAAAGCAAGTATTGCATAGTTGTAGCCAAGGTGCTTTCCTTGGCTAGACATTGGACGTGTAGCAAAAGCCTTGTCATTTGTAGTGAAGCACTCCTTGACTGCCTCATGACTGCTAATCACAAGTGCAGGTTTCATGCCAAGTCTGATCATGAAGATGGGACCATCTTTATCAGCCATAGCACCTAAGGTTCGTGCAATTGGGTTTTGGCCGCGTAGTTTATGAAGGTGACCTATGATTGGCAAGGCACCTGATGCCTCTGGAGCCAACATACCCTTAATTTTGTGACTACCAATTCTCACCCTCCATTGATTGTACAATAGAGCCAATAGAAAAAACCCTGCAATTGCAAGTAGATGGGAAGTAATTTCCATGATGTCCTCAAACTTGAGGGAATGGAGAATACTATGAACTTTTCACCCACAACTTGGTAGTATTTTATAACGGTGAGAAAAAATCAGCCTTCTGGCTTCTTATGGAAAACCCAGCTTCTACGGTGCACAGACAGAGATAGAACGTTGGATATTTCATATTGGGGATTCTCATGAGGTTGGAAATGATTTTGAATTTTGATTAGTCTCTCAAATTCAACTCCGCCCTTCATTTCTTCTCGAGGCCTACCACGTGCAGAGTTTATGACCATCCCTAACCTCATATCTAGACCTCATGTCAATATCAATTAAGTTTTCAATTTTCTTTAGAATTTTCTCTTCAAACGTAGGGCCATTTGGTTCACTGTTTTTGCCAAAAAAAAAAAAACACTTGTGATTTCAAAACAGGATATTTTCATTGTTTTTTTTTTTTTTTTCAAAAAAACACATTTGCGATCTCAAAACGTGATATTTTAAAATTTTGGATATTTGTTAAGATTTTCAAACAACGAGATTGCACATTTTCAAATCGCACCAAAAAGCTTATCTCGATATTGGACCACTTGAGGTGTATTTCCAAAACGCACAGTTGCTTTCCATGTTACCCACTTACCATTGATTATTTTGCATATTGTCCCCACATTATCCTTAGCCTAAGATGGCGTTTGGACGTCTATCTTAAGAACACTAGACTGAAGGAATGAGTCACAAAGTGAATTGTAAGCCCCAATACGTTCCCATTTATTGCACATATTAACTATTCTAATATATAAGAAAAATGTTAGAGGTATAAACTTTTCTACAAAAATTTACATACTGCTGATGTGGTGAATAATTATTGGTAAATAAAAAAGTGACGTTAGTGGTTAGTTCTGATGAAAACCAATAAAAAGTTTGTCACAACATTAATTTGTAAAAATGTTACAAAATAATTTGTGACTATAGCATTACTCAATTAAGTTTTCAATACACAAACTGGAAGCATTATTAATATAAAGTATACAATAATACAATCCTGAGAACAAGCTACATGAGGCAATAAAGGAAGATACCCATATCATATGCATACAAAGATAACATGAAAGTACATATGAGAAACAATACGAGGAAGTCTTATTCTCCCGAACTTTTATAGTACACAACATATCGTGCTTATTAGAGCATCAGCAGTGGGCTTCTCAAATGCCAAATTGTAAAGTACATTTGGCATTTGGGCCCAAATTACTCCAGCAACTGAATGGCTATACCTGGGACCGGCCAAATTTTTTTGGCATATCGCTACAGTGCGATCTCATATGTGAGATTGCACTGTAGCGCTATGCCATCCAAATTTTTTTTATTTTAATAGCGCACAGTTCGTTCAACCCCTCTCTCTCTCTTGCTACAGTACTGGGTTTTGCTCTCTCATCCCCTCTCTCTCTCTCTCGCACCATCAAGCTTCTCTCTTTCCCTCGCTTTTCTCTCCGATCACCAAGCCATCGCTGTCACCAAGCCTCGCTTTTCTATCCGATCACCAAGCTGTTGTCCGAATCACCAAGCCTCTGCCTCTGCCGATTCACCCTCACCCATCTCCAAATCTATTTCACTGTCACCAAGCCTCACTTTTCTCTCCGATCACCAAGCCGCTGTCACCAAGCCTTGCTTTTCTCTCCGATCACCAAGCCGCTATCCGAATCACCAAGCCTCTGCCTCTGCCTCTGCCGATTCACCGAAGCTCCGTCGGTCTCTCAAATCAAATCAAAATCAAAATCAAAGCAATTTACTAGGTGGGTTTTGATCCATGTTTGAGTTTTTGTATTTGTGTTTCTTTTCTCTTTCTGCAAGAAAAAGGAGGATTCAGCTTGTGTTTGTGTTTGGATTTTGATCTAAGAATTGCTATTGATGTTTGCAGAGGTGGGATTCAGCTTCATCACGAGGGGTTTTCGCTTGCTGTCGGATTAGCATCTTCAGAAAGTTTGCTCAGGTTCAACTTCAATTACCAAAATCCCAATTTAATTAGATAATTAGTGTTCTTGTTTATTTGATTTCTATTTGTACATGTTGGCCATGTATGGGCTGTGTTTGCAGAGAGTATATTTTTGCAGAGAATATATTTTGAGTTATATTTGCTGCTGTATTCTATTAATATTTGGCTGTGTAAAGGGCTTGTATTTCTGTAACAAAAAATTACTGTTGTATATATAGTCGAAATAGATTGATTATTGGATTATATTTGGCAAACTTACTGCACATAATGCACGGATTATTCACTTTCCAATCAGTATTCTCACTGTTGACAGTTGATACACCAACCTAACAACTATGGGAGCAATGGGAGGATTACATTAAGGAATTATATAGCAA
The DNA here is from genome assembly GCA_030021035.2 of Notholithocarpus densiflorus. Lineage (NCBI taxonomy): Eukaryota > Viridiplantae > Streptophyta > Magnoliopsida > Fagales > Fagaceae > Notholithocarpus > Notholithocarpus densiflorus. The sequence continues at coordinate 2,903 of JARYZH020002908.1, forward strand.
ATCCACCCACTTTCCTTCTCTCTCTATCTTAGAGGTTATTGATTGTCCCGATGATAAGAGGGTTTAGTTCCCAAATTAAAAGGAAGGAAAACCAAACAAACAAATAAATAAACCAAAAGTGGGATGATGAAGCTTTTCGTGTTGTATCTCTAGCCTTTCCAGATCATGAAGCAGTTCAATTTACATATACAATCCCTATTCATAAATTCATAGAGGGGTGTGATAGCAGGTTGTGCAGATAAATTGTTAAATATATTCTAATGGACTCATTTACGTGTTAACTAAAACTCTTATCTTGTAGATGATCTTTTTCAAAAATTGATTTAGATTCTAACTCGTTTTATTTTACTTTTATGAGATTTTTGAATAATAATAGTGAAAATAATTATAGGGATAAACTATAATAAGGCATGCCCCATCATGTTTGATCAGGCAACACCTATTTTTATACATATCTGTGAATTTCTTTTACAATTTAGGCTATTTAATAGATTAAGAACATGAGTGAAAATGAGTGAGACCTATCAATCTTAATGGGGATGCAGCCTCTCATAGTTTATCCTGTAGCAACAGCTACACAAGTTACATAACGTGAAAATTTATGGACACAAGAAAATTTTATAAGGAACTGGAGATGTTTTTCAACTTTTAAGATTAACAGGATATAATACCTTCAGGATGAAATTCCTTAAAATTAAGTACGTTAGTCTGAAATTTGAAGTTGTTTAAACTTTTTACCACTTAGGAGTTAGGTGTAATGACTTATTCTGTGATGTTTATAACCTATAATCATGTGAGGACATTAATCTGATTCAAAGACGAATCCCTATATTGTAAGCCTTAAATATATAAACTATACACCAATGCTTTCTATAGCCTAAATGGTTAGTGGTCATGTACCCACTCTCAAGGACAAAAGTGTGAGGCTTGGTACTGATCATGATGGTGTTGATATTTAGAAATATATAAGATATGAAAAACCTGACAAGCATGTGACCATCTCCTGTAGAATGACTATGAATATGATATTACTATGTGCAGTATTGTTTCTCATGCTAGTAGAGATTACTTGCAATGATCAATTTTAAAAATGGGTCCTTGCACTGGCCGTTCGGGAAGGGAGGTGTCGTTTTTGGTTTGGGGGCATATTCAAGCACAATATGTCTCTTACAATGTAGTTGTACTACAAAATAATAGTGGAGCATTTGTGGATTAGCATTCACTGTTCAAAAGGAAATATTAAAAATAGTAAAATGCTTGAGGTTTTCCTTTCCTTAACTGAAATCCTAGAAGTGGTTCAACTCAACTAGGCCTTAATCCCAGCTAAACTGTGGTCGGTGTCATGGATCTCCTTTTAAATGTTTGAGACAGCTCACAGTTTATCCCTTTCTGCCATTTTGTTGAATATTACATTGTACTCTTCATCATCTCCATGTCTAATATCCTAGTAGTGATATAATAATATATGTTTGGCCTTTTAAATTGAATTGATGTTTATTTTTGTTGGATGTTGGTACTGAACAAACCTTTTCATATTTGGTGTCTCAGGTGGTACGAATTGAAGGTGCGAGAGAGATTGTTTTGGGCGGTGGAAACATACATTGCATTACTCAACAACAACCAGCCATTCCAGCCTGAATTGTGAATCAGCCCTGATTACTTATGAGTTAGGAGCATTGGCATGGATTTATTAGTGTTTGTATTAACACTAGCTAAACGATAAACACATTTATTTATAATTTTCATTTGCTTTGTGGTGTTTGGGGATTATTCTGCATTGAGATACCAATCTGCAATTTGCATGTTCATGATCCAAAAAGATATTGAGCTGCATCAAGTTCTGTAATGTTATCCATTTTGTCTTTGGAAACAGAGGGGCAATAAGTATGCTATACGATGATGATAAATTTGCTTGAATTCCTTCCCTCGCATGGGTTAATAGAAAATCAGTCTTTTGCATAGAGTGAAGTGTAATTTGAGTACATTGATATTTGGCAGGTTCTTTCTCAAAAAAAAAAAAAAAAATTGGCAGGTTGTTGAAATAGTTGGAAAGAAATTGAAAATTAAAAAAAAATTGGCAGGTTGTTGAGGATGACCGTTGGAATAGTTGAACATGAAAAAGCTGGAATAGTTGAATTTGAAAAGAAAAAAAAAATGACAGTTGGAAAAGTAATAATAAAGAAAGATTAAAAAAATAATATTTTAATAAGATGGTAAAATAATAGAGTTTTGGGATGTTGAGTGTATTGTAAAATGGTATGGTATAATTGATAAAGTAGCTTTTTAGGATGGTAAAATAAGATGAGATATGAGATCCGGATGTGGATGCTCTTTGCATACAAATATAACATACGATGAGTACATATTATCAATAATACAAAGTCCTATACTCCCGAACTTTTATTTTACACAACATATTATTCTTCTTTTTTGCTAAAACATATTATGCTATTTCATATGCATCATGCTATAGTACTTTTTTCCAGCTCCTCCTGGGTAAGATATGCATCAATTTCTGCGGTCACATCAATTCCAAACTGAAGCATTGCATTTGGATCAGGAACATCTACATTTAGTTTCTCATATATTAAAGTCCAACGGACCAAACTCCCCTCATCTTTTGGAATGGCTTGAACAATGAATTTGAAACTCTGGTAAGTCTCCTTGAGTACTCCTCCAATCACATTGAATGTGACTGACTGGTTTTCGTTATCCACCTTTTCAAATATCTCCCTAGACATTACAGCTTTCCCATCTACCGTCTCAAACAAAAACAATCAATTGTAAAAACATCAAAACAAGAATGGACACGATAAACTTCACCCTTTTATATTCTTGTTCACTTTAATATATATATGAGATTGAATTCTATAAGGACATGGTGTATAACCCATGTTTTACCCCTCCAATCTCAAAATGCCACATCATTTTATCATATATTTAAGAATAAACACAATCACACTCAATCAATTTTAATACCCATATATAAATCCAACCAAATTGAGAATCTATCGAGATGTTATTAGGTGTAGTAGGATGTATTGAATTTTAAGTAAAATGCTGATGTGGCAATTACTTATTAGATGGTGTAAAACATGGGTTTTACACCCCATCCTTATAGAACTTAATCTCTCTCTCTCTCTCTCTCTCTCTCTCTCTCTCTCTCTCTCTCTCTCTATATATATATATATATATATAATGTAGTTTTCCATACATGTTAGATACGTTTTAAACATATTGTTAGCCAAATACATACATATAGGCCAAAATGGGGATATACCCCTTTCATCGAAAAATTCCAGCAAAATGCCCCATTTGAAACTATTTAGGAATATGCTCCTATTTTAAACTCGATTTTTTTAAAATCGAGTTTTAGAAAATTGAGTTTAAAACAGGGACATATCCCTAAATAGTTTCAGTTATGGGGCATTTTGCTGGAACTTTTCAACGAAAGGGATATATCCTCATTTTGTCCAAAGGGGTATATCCCCATTTTGTCCCATACATATATAATAAAAGTAAATACCTGGACAACACACACTTATCAGTCAAATCCGCATTGATCAAGAATATATAAAATAAAATTATAAATATATGCTATAATAATACAGCATATACAAAAATACTAGTAAGAGAGAGAATTGTTTTAGGGATGGTAGTAGAGTATGTATATAAATATGATATTTATAGCATAGATTAAATTATATGTAAATAAATTAAATATATATTAAATCAAAGATATCTATAAACATTTGGGGTTGAACAGGCTAGGACATGGTGAGCAAAGGGCTAAGGAAAATCTCCAAGGAAACCTCACTTTCTCAGAGACAAAAGGCATTCCCAAATAGTTTGTTCAGGTTTGTTTTTAGACTCATTATCATTTGCTCTTTTACCTTTGCGACTTCTTGTCCTTTTCTCAGATTCAACTGCGGTTATGTTTGATGAAGTTCTTCGGATTTGTTGGATTATCAATAAAAATTTTCATTTTTGGGCTTGGGCTATTTTTAATTTTTGTTCTAATGAATTTGTTTAAGCTTAATTTAATAAACTTGGTATTGAAATATGTGCATATATATTCCAATAATTTTGAATACGACAGCATATCCCTATTATATATAATTTTTCTCATTTCAAAGCTCCTTGATAGAATTTTAGTTTTAAGGTGATAATTTTAAGTAAAAAAAAATATTTTTTCGGTTTATTTGTGTGATTTTCACTTAATTTTTGTGTTATATATTGTTTTTGGCTAATAAAAAAAAATTTTAAAAGAAAATCCTTTACAAGTAGTAGGCAAATTCACTTAAAATCAAATTAAGAATAGAGTTTTTAACAACAATTGTATATAAAGCATATTATGCAAAACATAAAATAAATTTATTTATCTTAAATATGACCTGTGATAATAAGTTCAAGGTTAAAAGAGAGAGAAAAATGGTTTGATGAAACTTGTTGACAAGAGCTATACTATTATTTTTTTAAGAAGAAGTGCATGTATTAATAAAGTGACTAGTTGAAAAATATACTTTTTGAGAGAGCGAGAGAGAGGAGTATTTTATTTTGGGTCCCATTCAAGTTGAATTTTTTTAATGTAATCTATTGGTTCTAGGATTCGTGTAGCTTAATTTTAGTTTAAATCTTATATTTTTTTAGTTTTTTCTAATTTCCATTGCAGGTGGTCCTTGTGGAAACCATCTAGATGAGTACAAAATGACATTGGTTAACATAACCATTTTTTTTCAATAATGCTATGAACTCAAATTTTCTCACAACAAATTTTACAATTGCTAAAGTAATTATCCGTAAATAATGGAGGCATATGACACTCATGCATGTATCCACAACTTCAACAATGATTAAATTTGTTTGGAAAAACAAAAAAACTGTGTTAACAGCATTACTTTTTTTTTTTTTTTTTTTTTTTGCCTTAACCAATTTCTAAGAAATTAAATTTATCAAAAGGAATGAATATATTTATTTGAGATATTATATAAGTAAGACAATTGGAGAGGCCATTGGCTGTTTTTCGTCAATAGATAAAGAAATTAAGCATTGTATTATTATTATTATTATTATTATTATTATTATTATTATTATTATTATTATTGTAAGGACCAGATTTGGTTCCTTAGCCCAAAATGTGGATGGACTTCAGCCCAAAAAGCCCAAAACAATGAATTTGTAAAGAATGGGTTAGAAAACTGGGATTTAATGAATCAGACAAACATTAAAGTAGATCCAGATGACAAGTGAATGAAATTAGACAGGTTTATGCTGAAGAAAATCGCCCTCGGCACAGTCTGAGGAGATCAATTCTTATATATTTCTTTCAGGTTTGATTACAAAGTTAGTTCTTGATTGCTCCCGTGTTTTTCTCTTGATTTCTCCATCCTCTATTCTGATTGCTCCCCCTTCTTTTATACCCTTTTCCCTTTTCATCTCTACCCTCCATGTGCAGGCCAGATTGGATGATCTTGATACTTGTTCCATCAGCCCCTTCCCAAAGTTTTTAGGTAGTAGCTGTAAGGCTGAAGGCTACTGTTCAGGTATCACCTACACATTAATGCGGCCAGAGAGTTAGCTGCAGAGCATTTAATGCGGTGGTAGCAGCTTTCTCCTTAGATATTTTAGGACTCCTCCCTGTCTGGTGTCTCTGCAATGCTTATCCGCCTCAATGGAATTTCCAGGAACGTTACCCTGGTCGATAAACTACCTCTTCGGATCTTGGCTTTGTCCAGCCAAGGATGCATTTAACCTCGGCCCACTCTCTTGAACCATTATGACCAAAACTAACCTCTTTATTCACTAACACAGTCTCTTCTGACAAAGATTTCTCCTCCTTGGACAAACCCTCGTCCTCAGCTTGGGCAACAGGCCCAATATACAAATAGATAATGAATTCCTAGGCCCAATATCCCTACAATTATTATTATTATTATTATTATTATTATAAAAAATATATTAATAATAACAATAACAACAACACAACATAAGAATTAAACAAATTATTAAGTTCTTAGGGTTTGTTATTTATTGTGATAATGAAAATATAAAGAGTGGTTTCAAGTAATTGTAGTAGTAGTAGTTGTTATTGTAGTTGCAGTAGTAGTAGTACTAATAATGATAATTAAATAATAAAGAAATATCTATCGTTCAAATTCTACCAAAATTAACTATCTTTGTATCAAAGAATAATACTAGGGATGATGATAACAACAATAAAAACATAAAAATTACACTATCACTAAATTCATAGGGTTTATTATTTACTATGATAATGAAAATGTAAATAGTAGTTTAGAGTAACTGTTGTAGTAGTAGCAATAATAATGATAATGATTATACTTAAATAAAAAATAGGATTACTAATTATTATTATAGTTCTAACTTCTAACTTCTAATACTAATACTAATAATACGACTAAGTACTAACAATAATAATAATAATAATAACAACAACAATAAGATATTTATTATTACATGGATTCCATCCTACACGAACAACCGATTAGTGTTGTTCCAGTCTCTGATGGTTGAATAAGAGATCTGGGATTCAATCTCCTCCTACACGAACAACCGATATTATCAAGAGTGGATGTCATAGGTTGAAATTCTCTAAAAAATATATATTTATTATTCCTACTATTAAGAAAGCTAATAAATAAATAATAATAATGATGATGGTGGTGTTAGTAGAGAGAAAAAAATGCAAAAAATGGACATCAAGATTTCCTTTGGAAGAAATTTTTTTATAAAGAAAAATAAAAATTTTGTAATCCGCTTCTTTGGACACCAGAGTTCAACCCATCCTTTCAAGATCCGGATAACTTTTACTCAAAAATTAAAAAAAAAAATTGGAATAAAAATCTTGAAGATTCGGATTCTTTATACCTATAAATTGTTTCAATAGAACCATAATTATTAATTTTCTTTGTCTATTAAGAAAAATTAGCGTGTAATCTCATGCATATGCACAAGTACAATTAAAAACAATCATAATTATACGGTTTAAATTATATACGATATTAATTTACACATTTTCTAAACCATATATTTATAAAATATGTAATGGTTTCTCATCATATATATATATATATATAATTGTCAATATCCACAATATAAAGTTGACTAAAAATGTGTAGAAGAGGAGAACAACAAATTAAAATTCTTAGTTATCTTACCAACGACAAAATACCAGCACGTGACAGAGCCCTCTCCTCCCCATTCACCTTCTTTTAAATCAATTTTCTGAAAATACTTGGGGCAAATTTTGGCTGTCTCATGTATTCTCTTGCTGTTAACCTCGTGGAACTTATAAGCAGGAGCCTTAGCCGCTACTCAGTCTCTAGCCTACGGAATACAGGCATTTTTTTTTTCAAGTTAATGGTAGCAGCTAGGAACTCACTTCTAAAGTTTTGTGTTTTTTTAAAAAAGTATATCAAATATCGGGTCTGATCCAAAATCTATATATAGAAGACAAAAAAAGAGTGATGAAACTAAAAAAAAAACAAAAAAACGTGAGGACCCTTTATCCTTTTTAGGCGGCATTGAATTTTCTTGATTTGACCGTCTACACTACTCTACCAGCCTCCTTCGTCGTTTTCGATCATTAAATTCTTGGAAGTACTGAAGAGTTTTAAAACATGGTGAAAATTTTCCGCCTCCTCAAGATTAATCTGTGGCCGACACTTTATTCTTTGTTTGTTCAGGGTAATTGGTGGTTGTAAAATATATTGGGCATTACACTGAAATGTTAATGTTGTGGGGTACGCTCATTAAGAAACTATTTTATGTCACATAATTGTATTTTACATCAGATTTTTTATTAAAAAATTAACTTTATTAACTTTACACCTTATAAAATTGGTTAAAAATTTGATATAAAGTATAATGATATGGCATAAAGTAGTTTCTTAGGGAAATGGTCCTAGAGATTTTGATCGTTTTCAAACATTAATTGCAATGGAGAAAATTGTTTGCCCCTTGAGATTGATTGACTGACACGAGGATGGAAAAAAAAAAATAGTTTTCACTCATGTATGTGTGATTTAAATGATAGACAAGGTGAAGGGATATGATCGGGGTGATTGGTTGTTGTAAAATATATTATTGTAGACACCTCATTTTGTAGTTATGCCCACAATTATGCATCATTGCCTATTACATAAAGGAAAGGTTTTGCTGCATACTTGTATGCAATAATTGCTGCATATAGGTTTATGTGGCAGCAAAAAGAAATTGACAAGTGTCTAAGAGTCTAGCTAATAATATGTACATTGCACATAACCTTTGGACACATGTTGCATTTTTTTTTACTGCCACACAACAATGTATGCAGCAAAACCTTTCCCATTACATAAATAGTCATTGGAATTTTGATTTTTTTTTTCAAATATTAAATCCTTAATGTACTAATAGTTTTCAAATATTAATTGCAATGGAGAAAATTGTCCACCCCTCAAGATTGATTGACCGACACTTTAGGCTTTGTTTGGTTGGGATGGAAAAGTGTGTGTGATATAGAATCGTAAGGTGATAAAAAAGATTTAGGGTATGTTTGTGTGGGGGAATGGACCTATATCTGCCTTGAAGACCTTAGCCCAAAAGGAAGTCCCGAGAAATCCCATTCGCGGAATGGGCCCAACCTAGGGGCCAATGAGGGATAAAAGGACCTCCTGTTAAGAAGAGACCATTTGGGCCCACTACAAAGGTAATTCGTGAAACCCATCTTCCAGAGGAAACATGGCCTAGCCAAGAAGAAGTCATTCTTTTCGCCGAAGACACTCTTTATTCACTTACTTTCTTGGGGTACACATCGAAGAAAACGCAGAGCCCAGTGTAACAGTTATCTCTGCATTAAGGGCTTTACTCACCTAATGTCAGCCACATTGAATGTTGAATAACTGGCCTAGACAATGGGAACACCCACAAAAGTCTATCTTCATGATCAAGAAATGGCAGGAGAAGATGTTGATGTGACAAGTATCCCCCTAAATCTAGCTAAGAGCAGGATAGCTAGAAGAAGAGAAGGATGACTATAAAAGAAGGACGAAAGCAACAGGAAGGGAGATCCAGAAAAAATCAAAGGAACAACAAGATAGAGAAAGTGAGAAGAATCTTCAGTTATATTTATCCTTTAAAACCTTTGTTTGTACCTCAAGAATACGGTTTCTATGCATATAAAGCCTTAATTCAGTTATATTTTTTGCCAATTATCTTTGTGATCTTCCCCTTGTGGATTTCCATCTCCCATCCTCAATAAATTAGTTTTGTTGATCCTGAATTCAAAGCCAGTTATCGTAGCTTTGTGTTTTTGACCCCCATAGTTTGGTAAGTGTTTTTTTCCTAGTTTTCAATTTTCAAAATTTGTTTTCTATTTTCTAGACTTGAAAACTTGTTTGGTAATTGAAAACAAATAGGAAAAAAAAAAAAAAAAAAAAAACAGTTTCCACATCTAAATTTAGAAAGGAAACTATAAACAAGAAAATAGGTGTTTTTAATTTTCAGTTTCCAAGGGAGCTTGAAAACACAAAGTAAACAAGTGTAACTATGCACTTAAGTGAAGTCCAAGCTTCAAATCTTGGTGGGAACAAAAAATAAAACCAAAATCTTTACATTAAAATTTTGATTTTGAAAATAGAAGAATACTATTTTTTATTTTTGTTATTAAAAATAAGTTTCTGAAAACCAAAAAGCAAAAAACAAAAGCAATTACCAAATATAACCTTAGTTTTCGCTCATGTGTTTAGTTGAACGGATGAAAAAGTAAAAGAATAGACAACTTTTTTGTTGGATTGGGAAGAAAAAATAAAATGATAGAAAATGTAACGTGTATAAATTTACTTTCACGTCTCTATCACATAAATAATAATAATAACCCCAATCACATATAATAATAATAATAATGGAAAGTTTTGTTCAATGAGGGAGGAGACGATTTTTGTTCTAGATAGTACTCATTTTAAGCAGCAGAAATTCTCTTTATATAGAGAGTTTCTCATTGATGGTTGCTCTAAAGAAACAGTCAACCAAGTAAAGTTTCAGCTTTCCATTTACCATGATCTTATAACTTTATTTTCTATTTTAAGTTTCACGTGAACTTCTGATTCATCTACGTTTCCCAAACTCTAGTTATACTAACAGCTCAAGCAACAAACGTAAACAAATAG
>JARYZH020002909.1:0-12883 GCA_030021035.2 Notholithocarpus densiflorus
ACGTTTGCATCAACTCCTATGACCTATCTCTCTCTCTTTTCTTTTTTCTTTTTTTTTTTTTTTTTTTTTTTTTTTTTAGAGAGTTTCAACTTATGGTATCCGCTCCTGATGATAGCTCTTTATCATCAGACCAAGACACCAATCGGTTTTTGGTGTAGGCAGGGATTGAACCCCAGATCTCTTATACAACCATCAGAGACTTTACCAGTTGAGCTAACTAGACCCACCTATGACCTATCTCTTAATTACACATCATATTATTTTATAAAACTTATCGCATCAACCCATGCCACCTGTTTCCTTTTTTAGTTTGTTATACAATTTTTTGTTCTTTTGTAATTTAATTCTTTTTTGACTTTTCCCAATTCCCATTTATAACGGTTATTTTTTTCTTTTTCAAAATATACATGAGCAATAAAATATGCATATTAGAATGATGATTCATTTAAGGACAAAGTTTAGCTACAAAATTTATTGTAACCTTAGGTTACAACCTTACTCAACAAAATAAATATTACTACATATTTTGAAAATCTAACCGTTGACTTGCATATTCGTTATTCTCTTAATACACATGTCAAATTTTGTGTCAATTGGATATTATTTACTATATGATCTATAAGCTAATATTTTATGCATAATTTTAAACTACAAAAACTTGCAATTTAAACTTGAAATTTCATCTGAAAAACTTGCAATTTCATCTGAAAAACTTGCAATTTAAACAATTAATTGATGACATAGCTATTGATATTTAATTTTCTCGAAATTTTGCAAGAATTGAGGATATTAGAAGAAGATGTAATCCAATAGTGGATTTGTCAAAATTCACCTCCAATAAAAAGATATTAAGGTTGTAGTTTAAGGCTACAACTAATTTTGTTGCTAAACTTTGTCATTCATTTAATCTACCATTATCATACTCTTAACATAAACATGATATCATAAAAATTTTATGATATTTCCATAAGCCAACTTGTAAAGTTGTGATTAACAACTATTTTGTGATTGGCTTTAATTCCGTGCCAAATTTCATTGTAATTATGTTCAATCTTTTGTACCCTGTATTTTATGTGGGATTTTATTGTGAGGGTTGTGTGTGAGAGAGAGTGTGAAGACTCAAGACAATTAAAGACCAAAGAAGTTTTCGCAGGTAGCTCGTGAGAAGCCTTCATGTGAAGTGAAGCATGTGCTCAGCACATGACTAGAATGCGAAGAGTCATGACAGGATGGTGACAATTGGTTTTCACGAGTGTCTTGTGGGTAAGGCCTTCCCACGAGATACCTGCGAAAAATTTTGTTTTGCTATTTGTCATATCTGATACACCTTATCTCTACCCACACTATATATACCCTCATTACCCACATATGTTGAGGAGTACTTTCAGAGAGAAAACCTTAGCCACAACCTTTGAGAGTTAGAGATTGTTATACCCACAATTCTCTACACAATCCATTGTTGTTTTCCTCAACTCCTACCTCTCCATTTCCAAATCCTTGAGAGGTTGATAGCCCAAACACTTATCACACCCAAGTGAGGTTTTGGTGCTACTGGGAAGCATTGGAAGAAGCCAAGCTTTGGCGGATGCAATCGGGTGTATTGCGGGATTCAGAAAGTTAGACAAGACACGGTTCCGAGAAGTCTTGTTGGAGTAGGAGCTTGGAGGGCTTAGGTGCATTGGGTAGATTAGGCTTGGAGGGTCTCTAGCTATTCGTGTATCCCAACTTATTGTCTAGTGGATCGATTTACCACTTGGAGGGCGGCAGAGAGGTTTTTCGCCGAGTTCTTCGGTTTCCTCTTCAATAACACATTGACGTGTTATCTTGTGTTTTCATTCTTCTTCTCTACTCTTTTAGCTTTCATTTTATTGCTGTGTTTTAATGAATATGGCTTAGAGTAGTTTTATTGTTTATCCGCTCGCGTTTACTCTATTCTGCACTTAATTTAAGTTAGAGTAAAATCAACCGAGCCGTAATCTTTTAATTTGGGGGTCTAAACAGCTCTTGTGTTTTAACACATAATCAAGCTTTCACAACTCAACATTAATATGATATCATAAATATCTTATGCTAAACTCTAATGTATTAAAGAAACAAAAACTATTATTAAATGAACAAATAACTTATTACACCACATAATAAATATCAATATATTGAATAGATGCTTTTATCATTATTTAAACTACAATATTCCTACGTTGTTCTTTTATACTTTAATAATTCTTCACTTTATGTGAAAAAAGCGTAATGGACATATGTGTGCAATTTAAAATTTTTCGCTTTTCAACAATAAATTCATTACTTCAACTAATTTCTATGACTATTATGCTATAGTCTAAATTCTTTGTCCTCTTGAGATTAAAATAAAATAAAATAAAATATTCTTTATTTAGATTTCATAAAATTTTATTTAAATTCTTGATTTCATATTCAGATTCCCCGTTTATGTTTGGATACGGTAGTTGTAAGGTTAGGAATTAGAGATGTCCATTGCCAAGAACTAAAACCAAAATCAAAATCTCTATAAGTTTCACATTATACATTTGCTAAAGGATATTTTAGGGGGAAAATTTCACATGGGTTACAATTGGGGGAAAATCGAAGAAAATGGCTTCATTTTCGATTCGAATCTGCCGAATAGGAAATTTCAGTTCAGATTTCACAACCTTCCCAATGTTAGTGCTCCAAAATTACTATATGAAAGAAAATCTCTCAAATAGGCCCAACATAAATAATAGAGTAAAAAATGGTTAAACCCACCATTAAAAAGCACAAACCTAGAGGATAAAATTCAAGAAAATGGATGAAAAATAGTTACATGAGATTTGGGGGCAGATGTTGTGAAGATCAACGAAGAGAAGCATAGTTGAAAGAACGAGAGAGAGAAAGATTTTTTATTTTATTTTTAACTTATACCCTAACCTTTTCTACCGGTAAATGGTAACCCACTTAAATTATTTAAATGGTCAAGATTAAAAGCATTAGAATGCATGGTTTAGATTTAGGTGGGTACCCTACCCCTATTTTTTTATGGGGGTACCATAGAATGACCCATTATAAATTGTACACACATGTCTATTATAATTATTCAATTGAAGAAATGAAAAAAAAAATGAAGGAATATTATAGAATAAAAGTTGATATAGAATGTGTTTTTCTCTTTCTCCTTAATCCTAAAACAAAATACACATCCCAAACACCCACAGTCAATTACATAATTTACAAAACCCATAAATTCACAAAGTTCGACCTTAATATCAAAATCGTAATTGCTATTGTCACTCAATATAAAATGCAAGCTCCCCTTATTTGGTTGTAGCCAACTCATACGGTTAGGATTAGATGAAATAACAATATTAGAGATAGGTAGGTATTGTCGAAAAATTAAAAGTAAATGACATCGTTTTTGGTTTGTGTATATTTGACATAGAATGGCATGAAGGGCTATGGATAGGTATATATAAAGGGGTAGAAGTGCAAGAGGTGAAAATGGTGAATTAAAATACAAAGAGTTTTGTGTGTATCTGTGAGGGATGAAAAGTTTTGAAACATTGAATCAAATAAAACAAAAAGTCAATATGCAATTTGTTCTTATCTTTGATGTGGTACTTAAGAATATTTTAATTCTTTTTGCATATAATGCGCCACTTGGCAGAACCTCATGTTTTCTCATATGAGGTCTCTTTATATATATATATTGATTGATTGATTGATTACAGATTATAGATTATAGATAGATAGATACCTGCCAAATATTGTACTATCACATGTGTACTATAAGAATTAAATAATTTCTTTTTTTTTTCTTTTTTTATGTAGGACTTAAATAGTTCCTAACATTTGCTAAAAAAATAAATGGCTCCTAAAAGAGAATGAAAAAAAAAAAGAATTTGGAATAAACTTTATTGTATGACTAGCTTTACTCTTTTTTAAGGTACTAAAATCAAATGAATATTTGAAATTAAATATTAAAAAAGTAGACAAACTAAGCACAAGCTAAGGGTTTTTTTTTTTTTTTTTTTTTTTTTTTTTTTTCTCGAAAGTACACTTATATCTAAAAAGAGTTAGTATTTTAAGAATTTTACATAAATAAATAAAATAAAATAAAGGAAAAAAAGTTAATACAAACATTTTATACTTACATGTATTAGAAATAAATTAAAAACATTGAAAACACAATTGGAATGAGTTAGATAAAAACCAAATAAATTAGAAAAGTTTTGAAAACACAATTGGAATGAGTTGGATAAAAACCAAATAAATCATATATAAAATTACCAAAATAAATTACAGATGCTTTGAGTGTATTAAAAGCTCTCAAGACCTTCTTTTGAAAAGAAAAAAAATCATGTATTAAATGTAGGGTTGTCCAACTTAGGTTTACCAAAAGCCTTGTACCTAAACTAATTAACATCTTAGGGTACTTTCAAGAGAGACATCTAGGATTTAAATCCCTCCACCATTAGCTATCAAATTATAAAAAAAACTTAGGCTTGAATCTAACAAAATCGCATGTTCCGGAGTCATCTAAATTGAGAGCCACAATGTGGTCGTAAATGGTGGGTATAGAGTGTTCAAATCGACTAACATTTGAGTGGTGGTTTTCCCTTTCTAGAAAGGTAACATTTGTTCATCATGTCAAGCGAAGTGGAAATATTGTTGCTCACCCTCGTGAGGTTTTACTTTTTGTAATTTGTGATGCTTCTTAGCTTTATTTTAATAAAACAACTCCATCTTGATTCTAAATAATTTTTTTTTAAAAAAAAAAAAAAAAAAAAAAAAAAAAGACTCCAACCAACCCACCATTTCTTTTCATTGTTCATCCTTGTATGCCTTGACACCAATTTTTACAATTCAAATCTTGCCCAATCCAACAAAGATCTCACTAAATTTGATGATATCTTCACCAAATTGATGAGATCTTCAACGAATCTAGTGAAATTTCTACCAAATCTATCTATATCTCTGTGACATGCCACCATCGATGAGGAGGACGGTAATGTGGACTCATTTTACCATTGAAATATGAAGGCTTGCCGGTAGACAACTTGTATCCCACCAATCAATAACATCTTTGGGTTTATAAGACTTGATAGAGTTGGACTAGTTGAGTCAAGTGACAAATTGGTGGGCAATATGACCAAACCCTACCAATGAACATCTTTATATTGAAATAAGAAAAATGCTAGAGATACAAATTTTGTAATAATTTTTTTTTTACAAACTGTTGATATAATAAATGGTTATTGGTAATTACAAAAGTAATGTTTGTGATAAACCCAAATGAGAGCTAGTCAAAGTTGATCACAACAAAAATTTGTAAAATAGTTTGTAGGTGCAGTATGAAAAATTATTTAATACTCTGGGAGTACCATAACATTTAATAAATTTTAGAACATTTCTTAATAAATTCGAGGGGTCCCAGAACATTTAAAATCAAAACTACCTGTTTCAAAAAAAAAAAAAAAAAAAAAAAAGTTAAACCTACCTATGACCATT
Organism: Notholithocarpus densiflorus; assembly: GCA_030021035.2. Lineage (NCBI taxonomy): Eukaryota > Viridiplantae > Streptophyta > Magnoliopsida > Fagales > Fagaceae > Notholithocarpus > Notholithocarpus densiflorus. The sequence continues at coordinate 5,500 of JARYZH020002909.1, forward strand.
GAGAGAACAAAAACTTAACCATTAAGCAATAAGCAATTAAAGCCAAAAAAAATATGTGGATTGTATGTGAGAAAGAGCGAGACCGAGAAACAGAGGAGCAAAGAAAATGATGGAAAAAGAGAAAGAAGGAGAAAGGAATGGTCCTCCCTGCGCCTGCAGTGCAGACATTTCAGTCTTACCAGAGGGATGCGTATCGGACACAGTAGCATTGACCACTCCTAAGGATGCCTGCAGAGCTTGTGCGGTTTCTTCTTTATTCCGTGCGGCTGCTGAATCCAACGCTGTCTGGGAGAGCTTCTTGCCGTCCGATTATCAAGCCATCATTGCTCGATCATCATTGGATTCCTTGAGTTTCTCTTCTAAGAAACAGCTCTACCTCAGTCTCTCCGATAACCCCATCCTAATCGATGACGCTAAAAAGGTAGTATTAGCCAAGCAAACAATTCCATAATTATCCTGAGTTAAATAACTTTTTAAATGTTTGATTTGCTTCAGTAAGTTATATACGTAGGTTCAATTCCAGTTTCAAACATTTTAAAAGGGTCTGTTTTCCAATTCTAGAACTCTGAATTCTGTTTCTGAATTCGTTGAATGAAAATAAGCATAGTAAAAAATAAGGGGTCAGTTCTTGAATGTTGGTCCTTAATTGTATGCGATAACTATTTAAACATTTTTATTTCTCCAATTTTGCGTGAGGCTTTGGTTCACATACTTATTGTATGCTATGCTATGCTAGCCCCCCCTGAAACTCAATAGTTAATCTTCATATGGCTAACAGCTTCGAAAATTAATAACCTGTTAAGTCTGATCCACATGGAAGCAGCAAGATTGGGTGGGTTAGTTTCACTATGGACTCTCGAAATTCTGTATGGATTAAATTTGTTATGTGATCACTGATCACGCATGAATTAAGTTATAGCACAATCAGCGAATATAACCATATCTCTGCTCGTCTTCTTTCTTTCTTTATTTTTAGCAGAGCTTTTTCTTGGACAAATTGAGTGGTAAGAAATGTTACCTTCTTTCCGCAAGGGAGCTAACCATTGCATGGGGTGACGATTCTCGGTATTGGAGATGGGTTTCTCTACCTGAATCCAGGTCTCTACATAATTCCAGATTTGTGCCTGCTCTATTTTAGTACTCCTTTTTTAAATTTTATGCTTTTCATTTAGTTTTTAATTCTGTACATTGTAAAAACCAAACAGGTTCTCAGAGGTAGTTGAACTTAGTTTTGTGTGTTGGTTTGACATCAATGGCAAGATGAGTACTTCCATGCTGTCTCCAAAAACAAACTATGCTGCATACCTTGTGTACAAGTTGAGGAGCAGAGCCCGTGGATTTAAACACCGTCTTCCAACGGCTTCAATTGGAACAACTGGAGGAGGGGAAGTTTATGAACAGACTGTTGGTTTGGGCCTGCCTGCCGTGGAGCCAGGGCAGCAAGACCAGGTTGTACTGCCGCAGCAGCAGCAGCACACTTCACGTCCCATGCATAGAAATGATGGATGGTTAGAGATTGAGTTGGGTCAGTTTTTCAATGAGGGAGGAGAAGCTGATGAACTGCAGTTTGGACTTAAGGAGGTAAAATCTCTTTCAGTGAAGTCTGGCCTTATTGTTGAAGGGATCGAGATCAGGCCAAAAAGGGGTTAACAAAAATTTGTGCTTCATCATCACTATGTAGCATTAATAAAAATTTTGTTACCATCACTATATTGTGTCAGTATCGTGGCATTGATGTACTGTCAAACTTATATTGTGTTAATATTCTGCTTTATGGACAAAATTTTGAACATCTAAACTACAAGCTTATTACCAGTAAAACCAATCTTTTTCATTGTTCTTGATTTTGATCTTTGGAGCTATAATTGAGCCTCAAAACCCTTGGCCAAACTGTAAATTAGATATTAGTGCTCTTCTGTGCTGTTGTTGTTGTTGTTTTTTTTTTTTTTTTTTTTTTTTAATTTCTTTTTTTTTTTTTTTTTTTTTTTTTTAAATCAGCAAAGAAGGGATTTAAATCAAAGTTCAATTCTGTGGGTGAAATCAGGAATGCCCATGAGCTACAAGCTACACAGTTCTTGACAAGCTGTTATGTTGATTGTTGAAATCATTAGTCCAATTTTCTACAAATCTAGCAGTACTATATAGTACAATAGTAAATAGGAGAGTGGATCAAAAATCATATAATGGTACAACCGCATATACTCTCTCAAATATTCTAACTTGTTCATAAAATAAGTTGTTTGTTAAAGATATTGGACTAGATACTTGTGCTCTTCTGTTAATTGATAGAACCATCCATTAGTCCCAAATTTAGCAGTATAATGGTAAAAACAATGCATTAGACTAACCAATGACTTTAAAGCCACAAAAATATTTACGAAATATTTCTCATTTGTCAAAGTGACAAGTTGTGAATAGTAGATGACAAAGTGATATTAGTATGTTTTTACCTTAACAAGATAATTGTAATTTATGAGAAGCTTGATGCAAAGGATTGTGGCCAACCCACATTTACTTCCTCAAAGTTTCTAGATTGTGCATTGGATGAGTTGTTGATTAACTCGTTGGAATCTGACTGTAAATGAACCAACTTCGACTCAAGACAAAGCTTATATATATTAATCTATTTAACAAACAAGTCAAGATTAGGTTGAAGTTTAAGCTTAACTATAAAACAAGCGATGCTTAAACGTAATAATGTGTCTATGAACAAGCTCGTGAATATAAGGATATTTTAACATTAATATACTTATATAGACTTAAGATTTGATTTTGTTTGTTTGTAAATAGGTCCATATGATATCATTTTATTATTCGTAGTATTGATAATGTAAACAATCCATTTATAGTAAAAATTCATAAATTTATGAAGGACAAAGTTTATGAACAACAAAGTTTAAATTTGGGATTTTTCATCTCTCTCTCTCTCTCTCTATATATATGTGTGTGTGCGCGCACGCGCGTGATCATGATGATTCTGACCAAAGGAAGTAAGGGATGTTCCGGAAAAATTCAATCAAAGCATATAGTTTCTTCTTTAGGGTCCGTTTGGGATCCCTTTATTTTGCTGAAACTGAAATATTTTTGTTGAAAGTACTGTAGATAAAGGTAAAAGTTAGTTGAAATAGTATAGTGGGACCCATGAATAGTATCAAAAAGTGCAGTGAGACCCATAAATAGTAGCAAAAATAAGCTAAATAGTAAAATAAGTTGGCAAAAATAATCTTTGGCAAACAGACATCTCTCTCTTCTTAAAATTCGTAAGTTTTGCTTTGTATTTAAAGCCAAGGAAGGTATTCTCCCTCTATAAATTTTCTATCTTGCTTCCAGTTTTTAAATATAATATATAATAATACAATTTGATCAAAATTTGATAATTTTAAATACAAAGGAATTGAGGTTGATTTGGATTTGGATTTGAGATCTTTCATTTATTTATATGTTCTATTTATGTTATGTGATTGAGCATGATGATTCTGAACAAAAGAGGATGATTGGTGAAAAGAGCCAACTTTCTTTGCTTGTAGCATAGTGTAATACTAAACAAACCCAACTATTATGGAACCAATAATGATCAAAATTATATATCTATAGCATAAGAAAAAATAAAAGTAAATTTTATTTTATTACTAATTATATATCTAATTTTAAAAACAGAAATAAATCCAATGCTCAAATGAAGAAAAAATTGACAATAATAAATTAATTAGATATTTATCTAAAAAACAAAATGACATACCAGCATACATAAATACCAAATTATTTCCTTTTGTAGCAAAACTAAAATGGCCCCCAATACGGTATTGACTATTTTGAATTATACTATTGAGTAAAAAGACCATTTAGAGTCTGTTTGGGATTCGCTTATTTTGCTGAAATTGAAAATTTTTTACTGAAAGTATTTATAGGTAAAGATAAAAGTTAGCTGAAATAGTATAGTGAGACCTATGAATAGTATCAAAAAGTGTAGTAAGACCCATGAATAGTAGCAAAAATAAGCTGAATAGTAAAATAAGTTAGCAAATATAATTTTTGCCAAACACACACTTAGTATTGCTACCATGCTCCTCAAGTACACTTAATAATTTTTTACATTTTGACATGTACAAGTTATATTATCAAGGAGGTAAAAAAATCATCCACATTTTAAAATAAGATTAGGTGAAATCATTATAAATACTTCTCTATATAATAATTAATATAATTTTTTTAAGTGATTAATATATATTTTTTAATGTGTGTGCTTACAATATTTGCAAAATTTATAAATAAAAAATAAAAAACTATGTGAAAGCACGGGTCAACAATTAGTATTTAAAAAAAACAAAAAAAAAAAAAAAAAAAAAACTTAACCATTAAACAATAAGCAATTATTAAAGCCAAAGAAAGAAAAGAAAGTGGGAGCATATGAAAGTGTGAGAGAGAGAGAGAAACATAGGAGTAAATTTATACAAACTCATTTTTTCTATCTCTCCACTTTTCCACTCCCAACTAAAAAAAAATAAGGAAAATTAAAATCTTTTATATCCTCCCACCATTTTCTATCTTCCGACTTTTCCACTCCTCCAACCAAACGGACCCTGAGAATCTATTGGAAACTCTACCAACCTAACAAAAGTGTCAAACCTGATAATAGTGTTTTTTTTTTTTTTTTTTTTTTTTTTGATGAAAGATAAGGGTATATTTATTTTTTTATTCAAAACAGGTTCCAAATAAACAGAAATGTGAAAGAGCCATTTTTTTTTTCTATAATCTATTAAAGTCGAAAAGAACAAAAACTTCAGCATTAAGGAATAAGCAATTATTAAAGCCAACGAAAAGAAAGTGGAATGTATGTGAGAGGGAGAGAGAGAAACATAGGAGAGAAGAAAATAATGGAAAGAGAGAGAGAGGGAGAAAGGAATGGTGTGGACATATCAGTATTACCAGAGGAATGCATATCGAACATAGTATCATTGACGAGTCCTAAGGATGCTTGCACAGCTTGTGCGGTTTCTCCTATATTCCGTGCGGCTGCCGAGTCCAACGTTGTCTGGAATAGGTTCTTGCCGTCCGATTATCAAGCCATCATTGCTCGATCATCATCAACTTCATTGGATTCCTTGAACTTCTCTTCAAAGAAACAGCTCTACCTCAGTCTCTCTGATAACCCCATCTTGATCGACGACAATAAAAAGGTACTATTAACAAACAATCCCATATTTTGGTGTGATCCTCAATCACAACCACACACTAACATTGAACATATGATATTTGTTAGTTCTTTATCAAATCAAAAGGATAATGCTCAAACTAAAACAAATTTTACTGAGTTTGAGGTCTCTATCTTTCTCAAACTTTATGTGATGCTCTGGTTTACATACTTATTGTACTCTATGCTAGCCCCACTGAAACTCAATTGTTAATCTTCATATATATGGCTAACAGCTTTGAAAATTAATAACCTGGTAACTCTGATCCACACGGAAGCAGCAACATTGGGTGGATTGGTTTTCACTATGGACTCTTGATTTTGCTTTTGGTTTAAATTAGTTATGTGGCATGCACGAATTTAGTTATAGCGCCATATGCGAATAGAAAAAACAGAAAAAACACACACACACACACAGAAGGAGCTTCTATCTCTGTGTTCAAATTGTGAACGATTTGGTTTTATGTATGCTTGTGGCCAGTGAAAGCAGCAGCATGCTGAATAGTACCATATCTGTACTAATCTTCTTTCTTTCTAGCAGAGCTTTTTCTTGGACAAATCGAGTGGTAAGAAATGTTACCTTCTTGCTGCAAGGGAGCTGTGCATTATATGGAGTGGCTCTCCTCAGTAATGGAACTGGATTTCTCTACCTGAAGAATCCAGGTCTGTCCCTACTCTATTTTAGTACTTTTTTTATTTTAGGCTTTTCATTCAGTTTTTAATTATGTGCATGCAAAAATCAAACAGGTTCCCAGAGGTAGCTGAACTTTTAAATGTGCGTTGGCTTGATATCTGTGGCAAGATGAGTACTTCCATGCTGTCTCCGAAAACAAACTATGCTGCTTACCTTGTGTACAAGTTGACGGAGGGAGCCTATGGATTTGATCGCATTCCTCCAACGGTTTCAGTTGGAACTACTGAAGAAGGCGAAGTTTGAAAGCAAACTGTTTTTTGGGTCAGCCTGCCGTGGAGCCAAACCAGCAAGACCAGATTGTACCGCCACAGCAGCAGCAGCACACTTCGCATCCAAGTCAGAGAAAAGATGGATGGTTAGAGATTAAGTTGGGTGAGTATTTCAATGAGGAAGGAAAAGATTATGAACTGCAGATTAGACTTTTGGAGGGAGAATCTCGTCGGTGGAAGAGGGGCCTCATTGTTGAAGGGATCGAGATCAGGCCAACAAAGGGTTAATAAAATTTGTGCTTTATCATCACTAAGTAGCATTAATGAAATTTGTGTTTTATCATCTTTAAGTGGCATTGATGTACTATCAAACTTATATTGTGTTAATATTTTGCTTTATTGAAAAAATTTTGAACATTAGAAGTTTACTTGTAATACCATATTTTTACCCTTAATAAAATGATGAGGAGGGTAGTGAAGTATGCAGCTTTGAAAAGCCAAAAAGAGGTCTATTCTGGAGAGAACATCCGAGAACACAGATAAAGCAAAATCAAGTCATGTTTCAACAATGATGTTTTCTGAAAATATGAGTCATTTATCAAGAAACATTTTTCATAAAACTATCTCATTTTCCAATGTTTGGTAGCAACTTTAAATGAGTTGAAAAATAACCTCCTAACTTCCCTTATTTAGCTTGTTGTGAGATATATAAATGTTTTCCAAAAAAATTTAATAGAAAACAATTTCTAAAAATAAGACATACGTGCTTTTTATGTTGACTAAAGATAGTTTTCCTTTTACTCATCTTTTTTTATGCTACCAAACACTGAAAAACAAGGAAAACTATCTTTATATAAGGTTTTTCATCGAAACAAACAGAGCGTTATTATTATTACTTTAGTAGCAGGCCTGTCAAATGAGATGGTTTGAATGGGTTTGGGTTTGACCTGATTGTGTTAGGGTTAGAAATGGATTGTCTAAGGTTAAATTACAAATTACACCTTCTAATTTTATTCAAAACTAGGTTGGTGTTTGGTGTTTACTCATGGGAATTTTCGTTTACCTAGGTTTGTGTTTGGTTTGCTAGGTTTGTCTTTGGTTTGCTCATGAGAATTTTTATTGATTTGTGTTGGAGTTTGGAAGTTTGGGTTGGGATTTTGTTTGATCAGGAAATCTGAAATCGGGGAAGCCGGAAGATAGGTCTGAAATTTGGATTTTTCTTTGAAACACAAACACAAGTTAACTAATACATATATAACTAGTAAAAAGTTGTTTGTCAGGAGGGGCAAA
>JARYZH020002910.1:0-13061 GCA_030021035.2 Notholithocarpus densiflorus
AAGTGTGTGATGGTCTTAATCACCTATCATGATATATGGAAATTTCATAGGGAGAAGGTAGAGAGAATGTGAAGGTATTTTCTCTAGGATATTAGGTCTCGTTCTAGCTCTTCAATATATAGATTTTTTTTTTTTTTTTTTTTTTTTTTTTTTTTTTTTTTTTTTTTGTGCTTCGAAAGTCTTGAGAAATGAGGGTTTAAAAGAGCGGTTAAGCTAGTACTATATAGCAATTCGTAATTAAATTCTCTTAAGTTATAAATTTTTCAATCAAGCCAGAGTTATACAAATGAAAGGGAAATTGCTACCTTAGCTGGATTTAAAAATGTGAACTCTCCTAATAGTTTCCTGACCCCGCTCTGATTTTCACTTGTGTGAGGTCCCATAACTTGCAACTCCAATTTTTAGCTTCTAACCTCTAAAACCCATTACAAAATTAAACTCACAACACTACGTTAATTGCAATGTAAAATTAACATTCAAAATTACACCCAAACTTGTCATGGGATTCATCAATAACCTTTTTTTTTTTTGAGAAAGAGATTTGTCAATAACCTAAAGATCCTAACAATTGTGATTGCATATGGAGTCACAACTTATTTCATTATAGAAAAATAAAAAAAATTCATGAAATACTCTTTATTGAATGATTTATATATTACATCACATGGATAATAAAGTAAAAAATTTCATGTCATTGGCCCTATATGTTATCTAAGAAAACAGAAAATTTACAATTATTGTATGGTCGTAGTTCCAATCTTGGAAAAAGAAAAGTACTTTAAAATCTAGGAAAAGTTTTTTATCTCCTAGTTATGATCTAAGAAAAACAAAAAAGAATGATGTGGAGTCAGTCTTTGAACTCAAGGTTTGAATTCAAAAGTTAGGATACAGAGATAGAAATGTATTAGGCATCATTCTACCTGGTCTTGTAGGTGCACCATTTTGCAACATTTGTTTAACCTTTTTTTTTTTTTTTGAATGATTTGTTTAACCTTATTGAGAGCAACAATTTCATTTTACAATTTGAGGGAAAAATTATAATTTTGATCGTTGGATTTCAAAAACCTTTACATAAGACAAATCTAAAAGTCTTAACCATCAAAACAATGAATGTTCTTCAACTCGACCACTTGATTAAAAGTTGCAATTACGATTAACTAATTACCAATTGGTCCTTTAAATGATTAATTATTATATAATTAATGATGTGCCATAATCTAATTAGTTTAGGCTTAGGACAAGGGTGTACTATTAATTGCACGTGGGATTCTTTGATTTTAATGGATAATTTTATCTTAATTTAGTATTGTAGATAAATATCTTAAAAGATAAGTGGTTAATTAAAATAGATTATTTTCAAAATATTCATTATCCTTAACTAATCCTAAACGTCTAAATTTTTTGTTCAAAATTTAAATGAAATTCAAAAACTTATCCAAAAATCATTTAAAAAGCAGAAAACCACAACGATTTTCAGCTGAAATTTTGGAGCCCACACAAATGCGCAAGTTGGGGCATTGTTCAGTGTTTACAGCTGAAATTTTGGGGCCCACCCGTTGTAAACATTCTTGGTAAATTTCTAACTGTAAAATAATGGTATATGTAAAAACTTTATATTTGTTTAATAAATACTATATTCAAAGACTTTGCTACTCCTACTAGTATCTTTTCATTAAAAAAAGGGAATAAATTGCAAATTATCCCCTTAAAGTTTAGGGATGTTTAGATTTTACACTTTAAAATTTCAAAATTTAGATTTTACCACATGAAGTTTGGGGGTGTTTGGATTTTACACCCTAACATTTCTGAGTTTGAATTTTACCCCATAAAGTTTGGGGGTATTTGGATTTTACACCATAAAGTTTGTAAGTGTTTGAATTTCATACCCTAAAGTTTTAGAATTTTGGAGTGTAAAATCTAAATACCCCAAACTTTAGGGGGTAAGATTCAAATTCAAAAGCTAACGTTTGTAGTATGTACTTTGTGTGCCAAGTGCCAACCAAGCAAATTGCAAGAAATACCTCTACCATATATTTCCATGGATTTTTTTTTTAAATTTAAATTTTCTTTTTTAATAATGTAGGCCTATTTATTAATAGATCACTTAGGTGCACGTAAGTTGTTGAAGTATATTTGAGGGGGGGGGGGGGGGTAGTGCCTTAATTTGCAATCCAGAATAGGTGGTTATTTACCTGCAAATTTAGGTTAGGCTCTCTTTCCTAAGGTTAGACAAGTTCCCGATCATATAATTTCGACCTTAGTGGCTTGCCTCATTAGGAGTAAATTGTCTTATGCTAGAAGCGTTATTTTTGTTGTAACTAATAAGTTTCTTTTTAATACTCAAAAAATGATAAATATTTATTATTGACCAAATTGTAAGTATATACAGATTAATTAGGATCAAAACGCCTCATTGAAACTGTATGATAGATGTTATCAGGAGTGGACGCTGTAGGTTGAAACTCTTTCAAATTCAAAAGAAACTGTATGATAGAATATTAAAATAACTGCTAACAAAAAATTACATGAAATTATTATGTTTTAAGTTAAATATAAGTTATAGTAAAAAGAGATTTAAAATTAAAAATATATTATATAAATACTAAAATAATATAGTTAAACATATGATGTACAAATCTTTTTTTTGTTTTTCAAAGTAAAGGATCTACAAATATTAGTGTATGTTGAATTGTTGCCGTTACATACTAGTCATACTAAAAAATAAGGCCAAAATACAAATTCTTAGGTACAGAATCTACAAATCAAACTCTTATATTCTAAATTGAGTTTAAAAGCCAATAATATTGCAATTAAAAGCAATTAGCAACATTAACTGAATATAGTAGGGTCGGGTATAAAAGTTCGAATGGGACTTCTTAAAAAAAAAAAAAAAAAGTCGGCAATAAAAGTTAGGGTTTTAATTTTGCTATTGCTCTCTCCTAAGTCCTGACCTTTTCATGCATGTATATAAATATAAATTGGCTCAACGCAAGACTTGCAATTAAAAACCTGAAACTGAGAGTTGTGCTCATGGCGACAAAAACCGAAATCCTGAGCAATTTATTCATCATCTTTTTTGTGTTGATTGGGCTTTACAACGTCGATTGGGGCAAAGTTGCGTGTGAGTTACGGAATGGTGTGACAGCGGTATTATTGTCTGCAGTGATCTGTGCATGTTTTTTCTTGCACGCACACTTCGTTGATGAGGGGTCTCTTAGGTCGAAGGAAAAATCATTCCTGAATTCGTTGATGAGGGACGTGACTGGTGTGATCCTGATCATCAGCATAATTGCAGCTGGTTTTGTGCAACACAATATTGAAGATTCTTGTGAGAGGTTGTATTCCTGTACTGTTTTATTTTATCAAAATTTATTATTATTATCATTATTGTTGTTGTTTTTTTTTTTTTTTTTTTTTTGTTATTATTAATGAGAAACAATTAAACAAAAGGTTTTGACCTTATATCAAGAAAAAAAAAGAGGGAAAAAAGAAGAAGAAGAAACAACTTAAAAGGAAACTTCTTAATTCATGAAGTTTATGAATTTCACAAAAAAGGGCAAAACTTGTTATTCTTTGTTTTTGTGCTGGGTTTCAAAATATTTTGTTTTAAAATTTAAGGTGTTTCTTAAGAGAAACATCCGAGGATAAAAATTTCTTCAGCCTCAATTATCGAATTAAAAATAATAATAATAAGAGTGTTGGCAATCCTTTAATAATTAAGACATGATATGTTTTATAGTTGTTGGGAATAACTTTTCTAGCTTTTTGCAAGGCGGGAAAAAGTGAAAATTTAAAAAACCAATGATATTGAGATGTTTGTACTTTCTAGGCAGAAATTGAGTTCTTTTGTTTGGATGAAACTAAAATATAAGATGCTAAAATATTTAATTTTATATTTTCTTGTACTGGTATGCTGACATTTTTTTTTTTCAATAGGTTTCCTGTTTCCCAAAGGTTCAAACTTGTAGATTTGGTGGGAAAACTTTACACTCATTGGAATGTGCTCTGGAAAGACTCAATTAACCTTGAACACAAATTTGATAAGTTGAGAAGTCTCAACAAAGGTTAGTGGATTCAATCTTGATTCACATGCTTTTTGAAGTCTTCATTCCTATATTAAAAAAATGGACTGAAGGTATTGCTAATATCTAAGGGAAATGTTAAAGAATGTTCTAAGAGCATTAGTTTAGAAACTATTTTTAGAAATATTTTATGTGAAAATGATAAAATAATTAATTTTGTTGACAACTTTATATATTTCCTATAAACGTGATGTCAAAAGTTTCTTAATATGATTTATTAACAATTACCCAAAAAGGACCAGTTAACATGACTCAATATCTAAAGCCACTAGGGGTCTACTTTAGCTTTTCATTTTAACATATATATTTGGTTTATGGGTCATGTTGACAGGTGTCCTTAGGACAATTGTTAATAAACTATATTAGAAAAGTTTTGACATAATTTTTTTGAGAAATATAAAAAATTGTTAACAGAATTAATTACTTTATCAAAGGAAACTGCTAGAACAAGACTCGAACAACCTTCAACACAAATTTGATAAGATGCAAAGTCTCAACAAAGGTTAGTGGTTTCAATCTAGATTCGCATGCTTTTTGAAGTCTTCATTCCTAGATTAAAAAGATGAACTAAAGGTATTACTAATATCTTAAGCCACTAGGAGTCTACTGGTAGCTTTTCATTTTAAAATATATTTGGTTTATTTAGCACATGAAGAGCTTCAACTATTTTGGTAATCTTTTATATTTTTGAACTTTTGTAGCACATGAAGAGCTTCCTCCAGAAAGAATGCTAGTTACTGAAAGGACTCAAGAGAGAATGCTAGTTCCTAAAAGGACTCAAGACAAAATGTTAGTTGTAGAAAGGACTCAAGAAAGAATGCTAGCTCCTAAAAGGAAGAAGAAAGGAGGATTGTCAAAATGGGAGAGAAGCCTGAGCCAAATATTGAAGTTGATAAAGCAAAGTCAATGTTGGCTACTAGGACATTAAAATTTGATCAAAAAAAAAAAAAAAAAAAAACTTGAATTTCTAGAGTATAAGGATATCTTGAGAAGATTTTTTATTTTGAATTTTTATACTAGAATTTTTATTTTGAATTTTTGGAACTTTCTAGAATTTTTTTTTTCTTTATTTGAAGAGTTTTTAAGAGTATTAAAGTCAAATTATGTCCATGAATTTGATGAGGATATGTCGAAGATTTTATTTTTTTCTAAAATTAAATTATTTTAGGAGTCTTTAAATTAAATTAGTTCTTAAGTTATAAATTGAGACTAAGAATTTTTATTTTTATTTTTTTTAAGTCACTCTTTTTTTTTTCTTATGTTATCTCTACCTTGTTGATTCAAGGGGTTGCAAGTTTAGTTGTGCCCCAAGCGCCCCCAACCCTCCTCCCCTATTACACTATGTTACATGGAGTAAAAACAAACAATTGATAAAGAACATGAATATTAAGGAGAATCTCATGGACATAGGCGACTAATATATTTCTCTGAAAAGTAATAGAGAAAGAGAGACAAGAAAGAGACTATCTTCATAAAATTCAAACGTATATGAGATAGAAAACAAATTAGTAATTTGTACATTGTCATTATACACTACAAAATTTATAAACTTCTATAATTTGTTAAAGTTTTTTTTTTTTTAATCATATATTTTTGTTAGAAAATCATTTTCGATTAAAAGCATTTTGTATTTATATTCAGGAAAAATTCTCATACACTCCCTGAACTTTCAATTGCTGGCTAAAACATCACTTGAATTTTTATGTTGGCCAATTTACTCCATAAGCTATATACATCTGCTACACATCTGCCAAATCAATACCTTTATTAGTTTGGTGTTAAAAAACTAACAGAATTAGATCATGTGAGAGCACATGTTCCTTAAAAACTAATTAAACCACACGAGAGAGAGAGAGAGAGAGAGAGAGAGAGAGAGAGACTAAAGGTATGACCAGTAGAGAAGAGACAGAGAGGTGGTAGAACCAAAGCCACCGTCGAGCCTCTCCCTATTGTCTTGCTGCCCTTGTCCCGACTGTGCCTTGGTGGTCCTACCGTTCCATTCACCAGCTAAGAATCTGGTTTTTTTTTTTCCTTTCTAACGTATTGCTATTTAAATATGGTAAGAACTTTTTTTATTTTTAATCTCCTTGTGTGAATTTTTATAGTAGAAATTCTTGGTTTAGTTTAACTTTTGGGTTGGGTCTTTGTGAAATTCTTTTATCTCCATGTGCTTTTCACCAGCTGTTGCTTTTGAGTATGCTATAAAGCTATTAAATGCCTGAGAGAGATATGGATATTGTTAATGAGGTTTGGTTGCTTGGTTTAATCTTTGGGGTTGGTGTCTCTACAAGGTTGTTTGCAAAGGCATCGTCAACAACAATTTCATGTTTGAAGTTGGTGAAAGAAAACAACAAATACACAAAACTTCACGAGAAAAATATAATACATGTGGGAGAAAGGATTCTCCCTGAATTGTTTTCAGAAGGTTTACTATTAAACTGATTTTTTTTTTGTTCATATAGCATTATATATTATAAATTAATTTCCAATAGATGGGCCTTAGTATTTGATATTTTTTTTCACAGATCTAACTCCTCCTATGGTACAAAAAGCTTTGTCTAGCAAAAAATGGTCTAAAACCGCACCGCTGCCCCGCAAACTCCCCTAATTATTATTATTATTTTTTATTTTTTTGTTATTGTTAATGAGAAACAATTAAACAAAAGTTTTGACCTTATATCAGAGAGAGAGAGAGAGAGAGAGAGAGAGAGAGAGAAGAAGAAGAAGAAGAAGAAGAAGAAGAAGAAGAAACACTTGTAATTCTTTGGTTTAGTGCTGGATTTCAAAATGTTTTTTTTTTGAAAATTTAAGTTGTTTTTAAGGAAAATATCTGAGGTTCAAAAATCTTTCATCCTCAATTATTGAATTATGTTGGCAATTCTTTAATAATTAAGACATAATATGTTTTAGAATATTTATATGTGTATATATATATATATATAAGATATTTATTTTATGTTTTCAATATAAATAGTAAATATTAAAATCTTTAGAACATACATCTAAAATCAAGAAATTTTGAAATTTAAAAACCATGAATTTTCTTCTATGAACACTAAAAACACACAACATGCCAAGGATTTTGGGGTGTTTGTACTTTTTTGGTAGAAATTGAGTCCTTTTGTTTGGATGAAACCAAAAAAAATAAGATGCTAATATATTTAATTTAAAATATTTTTTTTGGTATGCTGACATTTTTTTTTTTTTAATAGATCTTGTGTTTCCCAAAGGTTCAAACTTGTAGATTTGGTGGGAAAGTTTTACTCTGAAATGAATGTGAATGAGAAAGACTATTAACCTTGAACACAAATTTGCTAAGTTGAAAAGTTTCAACAAAAGTTAGTGGACTCAATCTTGATTCACGCTTATTTAGAACTAGAAGTCTTCATTCCTAAATTAAAAAAATGGACAGAAAGTATTGCTAATATCTAAAGCCACTAGGGGTCAACTATAGCTTTTCGTTTTAACATATATATATAGTTTATGAGTCATGTTAACAGACCTTTTAAGATAATTGTTAATAAACTATATTATAAAATTTTGGTCTTCAATTTTATGAGAATATAAAAATTTGTCAACAAAAATAATTGTTTTATTATTTTCTCAGGAACAGACCCACATAGGGGGCAACGGGCCGACCCCCTAAAATTCCTTTAAAAAAATTATATTTAATATAGCTAAAAATAATTTAGACCCAAGACAAATTAGGGTTGGTCCTCATTGTTTCAAAAAGTTTGCCCCTCCTCTTAAGCTAAAATCTTAACCCAGTCCAAACAACAATCTTCAACTCTTATTTCAAATCAAAACCCAGCCCAAACAAGCCAATATTACAGTCGGAAAATTCACCCATTAATTCAAGATTAATTGTAACTATTTTTGAGACAATTTTCCACATCAGCATCATTTAAAAAAAAAAAAAAAAACAAAAATTCTGATTTTTTTTTCTCTAAAACCCGATAATACATAAAGTGATAAAACCCAATAATACAAACCCAATTCTCTTCAAGCCGACTCCAAGTTTCTGAAAAACCTAAAAAAACACACGGTGAAGCCTTCAACTACCTCCTTCCTTCTCTCTTACTCCAATCTCTATCTATTTCTATCTCCAATGAGACCCAGAAAACTTATAAATCCACCTATTGAAGAGTGAAAAAAAGTTTGCAGAGCTGTGATCCTTGAACAAATAACATTCTTGGATGACAAAGCAGTCTTTTTATTCAATTTGTGATAAGAACACATATTTCTCTCATAAAAATTTATCTGCAGAGTCTATGATCTGCTACTGGTATGGTATTTTCTGTCCATACCAATTTATATATCTTCTTTTGCCGCAACACAATGTTATCTTTACAATTTCTTTCTCTTCAAAATTTATGAGGGTTCTACTATATTCCAAAACATCTTAGATGAAGGTGGCTCATGCGTGGCCTGGAAAGTAGGGACATGTCTAATTCTATCGTTCTATGGCTACACAATTTATTTATTTGATTTTAACCAAATTTTAGCAACGTGTTTCTCTATAAAAAAAAAACACTGTATTTTACCACTATGCACCTTCTGTTATACATTTTTCTCTTATGAGTGTGTGGAAGAAGATTGCGATGACCATTAAGGAGCTCTTTGAGATGGATTTGCTGGACTAACAGTGGTGTTCATCGGTTGCAATAAGGTTATATCCTCATGCCCAATTCTTTTGTTGCATGTATTGAATATAAATTGGATTTTTTGTTTAAGCCTATATCAGATTTAGGGATGAGGTTTGCACGACATAATTAGGGGAATGATCAATTCAATTTTACTTTGAATTAAATTACATATTTTCATTCATTTTTAAGTCATTATACCATCAATCAAAATAAATATATGTACTTTTTTTCGTTCTTTTCTTTCTTTCTTTCTTTCTTTCTTTTTTTATTTTTATTTTTTATTTATATATATATATATATATATATATATATCTTTCATCCTAATATGTCAATAAGTTTTTAATTTCTAGATTACATCAATCAAGTTCTATTTCTTGGCTATATCTGTTAGGTATTTGACAAAAGGCCTACAAGAGAACTGTTGTACGTGTATTGGAATAATATAATAAATGAACTGGCATAAACTATTTGATGATGGCCCATGGTCACTAAGCTGCATCTTGCTGTTCAATGTGTCATTAAGTCATGTATTTCTGTTTTATAACTTATATTCATGGGTGTATATTTTTGCTATATGAAAAATGGGGTGTGATGATGGGGTGAACTGACTTCATTGTATTTTTGAAGACTAGATTTGATTATTGATGTGTGGATTTCTGTTACCTGATTGTTTGATTCTCTGCTGGTAGATGGGTGCTTTAATAAAAATATGTTGGATTGCTTTAATTGGAAATACATACCTATGCAAATATTTATGTGTGTTGTTTCAAGTCCACCTTATATTATTTATAAGGCTTAACCCTGACAAACTTTAGTAGTTTTGGAAATCCTTTAACATTTTTGGCAGTTATAAATAAATAGTTAAGTTCTTTCTCAATCTAACATTTTAATCTATTTAGATTTTTATCATTTTGGGTGTGTTATTGATGGTTGATATACGAGACGATTTGTTTGGTTTGTTATCCACTCATCCTATAACTCCCTTTATATCCCTGCTCCAGGAGGTATAAAACAACGCAAGAAAGCTTGGCGAGCTAAAACTTTTAGAGTTACTTCCTTTCCAATCGAGTCTAAAATCTTAACAATTTATGCTAGGTTTGTTAATTCTGCTTCCAACAATCTCCCTCTATGTTCTTGATATTTGGTTCTTCATTTTGTGAATTTTAATTATTTTTATTTTGCTTCGTTCTTCTCTCTTCAAATATTACGATTATTTGCTGGTGATATTTCTGCATTATGGTGTTTTTAAAACAAGGCTGCTTTTGAATCAATCTGTATAATGGTGTATATATTGAGAATTTTAATAATAATGGCATGGAAGATTTTGATAAAATCATGAATCTTAACTTTTGTTGAGGGCTGCAAAAGTAGGAAATGAAAATTCTAGAATTCTGCTTTTGTCTGCATAGTTTTGCAAGGCAGGTTGCTTATGATGGGGGAGCTTTAGTTGTAGAGCAGAGAGAAGAATGAAGCAATCCAAGAGAGACTCTTTGTGATATAGTGTAGAGTCAACAACAATATGCCTTCACCTGTTTTCTCATATTTAATATGACAACTTAAACAAGTCTTATGAAGAAGGTTATTTTTATTGATAAAATATAGTTAGTGAAGCTGCCCCAGCAATTTAATAAGATTTTGTTGTTGATTTACAAAACTCTTTGAATATTATGATCATTTGTTATTAATGCATGTCATATATTTTACTTTCTGTTAGTGTTTCTTTTAAATGTGATATGTAATCTTTTGATTTGAAATTTTACCCTTTTTGTTGTGAAGGCAATAACCAGTGATAGAACATCATATTATTTTTCATCTACCCAAATTGTAAATCACAACAACAAAAAGTATGTAAGCTTCTGCCTAGAATGAACATTGTAAATTGCTTCAAATGAGCAATAATTTGCTTTGTTGGCAGATTAAGAAATACGTGACAAGGTCACTATACACACACACACACACACACACACACACACACACCTACCTTGGTTGACCAGCTCAAATCCTAATGAAATTTGTATATTCCTTTTTGTGTGAGTTATTCCCTAAAATCCAAAGCGAAAAGGTCCATTTATACACACACACACACACCTACCTTGGTTGACCAGCTCAAATCCTAATGAAATTTGTATATTCCTTTTTGTGTGAGTTATTCCTTAAAATCCAAAGTGAAAATGTCCATTTAGGTTAAATTTCTCTCAACCCAACAAAAAATGCATTTAATTTGATTAAAAAAAAATATTTAGCTTTTCTAAGAACTTTCTCGTGCATCACACGGGTTAGCGACTAGTTGTAACTATTTTTGAGACAAAAATATTAAAAGACAAATCAGAAAGACAAAAGATAAAGAGAAAGACAACTACATCATAAATAAAAATTTCCCACAAATGGAACAAAATAACAAAGACAAATACATCATAGAATCAAATTGAACAAAATAAAATTGTTACACTTGTTCATGTTGCTAACTCATAATGCTTTAACTATTATTTTGAAATTATATAAATTTATGAAACTAATAAATCTATAAACTGAGAAGTTTAAATTTATAATTGATGCATATGTTTATTGCCCACATTCTAATACTCATCTTTTCTTAATAACAACAATTAGTTCTTTCGTAAGATAATAAACATAATTATTATTTGATTTGTAAATTATGGGAAAATCAATTATAATGTTTGTGTATTTGTTTTGGTTGATAATGTTAATACTATATGAATGCTTATTTAAAAAATTTTACTTTTTTTATCCTTATACTCCGCCCCCTAGCTTGAAATCCTAGGCCCATCTCTGATTTTTTTATAAAATATTTATAAAAATAATTCCTAAACCAATACCCTTAGGGCATTTTTTAACATTTCCCTTGGTTTATTTAGCGCATGAAGAGCTTCCTTTATTTTAGTAGTCTTCTATATATTTGAACTTTTGTAGCACATGAAGAGCTTCCTCAAGAAAGAATGCTAGTTGCTGAAAGGACTCAAGAAAGAATGCTAACTGTTGAAAGGAAGAAGAAAAGAATGTTAATTGCTGAAAGGAAGAAGAAAGGAGGACTGTCAAAATGGGAGAGAAGGTTGAACCAAATATTGAAGTTAATAAAGCAAAGTTAATGTTGGCTACTAAGACATTAAAGTTTGATTTTTTTTTTTTTTTTTTTTAACTTGATTTTCTAGAGTATAAGGGTATATAAGAAGATTTTATTTTAAATTTTTATAATTTTTGGAACTTTCTAGAATATGTTTTCTTTTTCTTTTTTTGAAGAGTTTCTAAGAGTATTTTAGTCAAAGATTTTCTTTTTGCCTACAATTAAATTATTATTGGAGCCTTTAAATTAAGAGATTAAATTCTATAAGGATATAGTGTAAAACCCAAGTTTTATCCCTCCAATCTTAATATGTCACATCATTATATTACATATTATAGAATAGGTATAACCACTCTCAATTAATTTTAATATCCATTTCAAAATCCAACTTAATTGTGAGTTTATTGAGATGTTGTTATTTTTGGTATAATGTGTTGAGTTTTAAGTAAAAAACTGATGTGACAATCTCTTTTTGGATGGTGTAAAACATGAGTTTTACACCTCATCCTTATCAAGTTCAAACTCATTAATTAAATTAGTTCTTAAGTTATAAATTGAGACTAAGAATTTTAATATATTTTTTTAAAATCACTCTTTGTTTTTTTCTTATGTTATCTTTGTCACATGAAGTAAAAAAGAACAATTGATAAAGAGCATGATTTTCTTATGTTATCTTAAAAAATTCTTGGTTTTTTATTTTTTATTTTTATTTTATCTCCATGTTCTTTTCACCTGTTGTTGCTTTTGAGTATGCTATAAAGCTATTAAATTCCTGAGAGAGATATGACTACTGTTAATAAGGTTTGGTTGCTTGGTTTAATCTTTGGGGTTGGTGCCTCTACAAGGTTGTTTGCAAAGGCATCATTAACAACAATCTCATGTTTGAAGTTGGTGAAAGAAAACAACAAATACACAAAACTTCATGAGAAAAATATAATACATGTGGGAGAAAGGATTCTCCCTGAATTGTTTTCAGAAGGTTTACTATTAAATTGATTTTTTTTTTGTTTGTGCATATAGCATTATATATTATAAATTAATTTCCAATAGACAGGCCTTACTATTTGATATTTTTTTCCACAGATCTAACTCCTTCTATGGTACAAAAAGCTTTGTCTAGCAAAAACTGGCTTAAAACCGCATCGCTGCCACTGCAAACACCCCTAATTGTTATTATTATTATTATTATTTTTTTTTGTTATTATTAATGAGAAACAATTAAACAAAAGTTTTGACCTTATATCAGAGAGA